>APFE031584885.1:0-25415 GCA_000404065.3 Pinus taeda | reverse complement strand
GAACTTTAGATTAGACTTTTTTTTAGTTTAGATTTTTGCTTTAAAATTTTGTCCAAAAAAAAAAAAATTCGTGGAAATATTTTGCCAGTTAAAGTCTCAGCGTGGAAATTTTATCACGTCCTATTTTGCATTTGTTGAGATTAAAGTTTTGATGTGGGATGAATGTTTACCTTTATGAGATTTGGCATGCTTGAAAATAATATCTGGTTGATGTGCAAATTTACATGGTTATATCTTTCGGAGTTTATTTCCTTTTAAATTGCCAGAGCATCGTTAGAAGCATTGTGAAATTACTGGGTATCTTGCATTTATTCGAAGTTGTTTGATGATAAATGGTTGCCGTGCACAGTTTATATTTCTGCAAAATCTATTAAGTGATCGTTTTAGCATCAAACCCATAAGGCACTGGTCCACCAAATTAAACAAATCCATTTAGTGCTTTTCTCTTTCGTGTCTCCCAAACCAACTGGTTCACAGTTGGTCATCCATATCCTTACAGGGTCTACCCCCCTTAGCCGCGGGAGACAGGCTTAAATGGAGAGATCGGGGATCAGAGTGACAGCCCCCGGTCTGAGCGTTGTCGTGACAATCTGTGCGACAACACCACTCATTTCCTTTGCCGGTGCCAGTGCCGGTCCATTCCTTCCTGCCAGTTATCACTACATTTCCCGCCCTTCCCTACCACCAGCTTCCAATCCTTAGAGTGACCTTACCCCAAGTGTGTGTGTGTCATTTCCTGTTATATTCACCCTTTTTAGAAAATGTGTTAATATATATATGTGTGTGTGTGTATCAGTGTCATTTCCTGCTATATTCACCCTTTTTAGAAAGTTTGTTGTATCCGGTTCTCCCCGTTTGCATGTCCATATCAGTGCAACTTAGGCTGGCATGAATCTAATTAATCATAAGTATTCATTCCTTATGACTCTGGTTACTTTACTGTGCTACTTTGCAGAGAGTTACCATTCTTAAAGCTTTCATTTACGATAAAAAGGACATTTTGTTCACTGTAGTTTAAAACTTTAATCAATGATATTGATGCCACTTTACAGTGCATTTTTTTTAAATGCATGATATTTTGCTTCAGTTTAAAGTATACTAGTGTGCAATTTCAGTCTTCTGGGTGTCATGACATTGTATTGGCTTTTCTTTACCTTGCTTTATTTGAATCCACGCTATTGTTGCTTTACTTCTAGCTTAAATGCACAATTGTGCAATATATTTTTTTTATGATTTTGTGATGGCTGATCTGACCAAAGATAGTTTCAATCGTGAATAATTCATCACTGTATTCTGGTTATATGACATTATAAATCTATACAGATGATGCCATGGCAATCTTTTTGGCTCTTCAATCTCCAGAGGTTGATGTTATTGGTCTCACTACAATTTATGGAAATGTCCGTACAACTTTGGCAACAACAAATGCCCTTCATCTGGTATGTAGTCATTTGGGATTTTGCAGTGAATACCCTTGGTGAAGTTCTCATAGGGTATGAGCTTTGTGTAAATTGTTCTGTTCATTTCATTCTTGTCTTGTCTGTTGTTTGATTCTTCATTCTTCAAGCAAATAAGAAAATGTAAGCAGAAAAATACTTTGGATCATTCTCAAGTTCTCATCTGCCTGTGTTGCATATAATAAATAAGCATTAAGTTTCCTCAGTTCTGCATGTTCATAGTCTTACTCTGATAATCTTTCATTTCAAAATTCTAGTTGGAAGTTGCAGGGAGAAAAGATATCCCTGTCGCAGAAGGTTCACACAAAACAATCAAGGTTTGAAGTTGTCTTGTTTCCCTTAGAAAGTGTTAAAAGTTTTAGATACAATCATTCTATTGTAGGTATTTAAAATGTGTTTTCTATTAAATTAGTGTTTGCTATCCATGAATTCCAATCTATACCTGGATTTTGTAATGATTCATTGTAGAGGCTTTCTGGAAATTTTTTGTAGCATGGTCAAGAAGATTGGAGTTGTTATTATTATATATTCTTTAAGCCTTTACAAGTAAATGCCTGACTTTTGCTTACATATTTGTCAAACAGGAAGTTCTGAAGCTGCAAACTTATGCTTTTGCCCATGGTTCTGATGGCCTTGGGGACACCAATATTGACCCACCAAAAGGGAAGCCAATTGCACAATCAGCATCAGATTTTCTCATTGAGAAAGCAAATGAATTCCCTGGAGAAGTGACAGTGGTTGCATTGGGGCCACTCACAAACATAGCGTTGGTCAGTTTCTAATCTCTCTTCTAGATCTAGACTATTTTTTTTATCATATAGCTTGGTGTAATTACCCAGACATTTACTTTTACTTTGCATGCTCTTCATCCCAAACATATCCCTTGGTTGTTGCAGGCAATAGAAACAAATTCTGACTTTCTGCAGAAAATAAGGCAGATTGTTATTCTTGGGGGTGCATTTTCGGTGAATGGAAATGTTAACCCTGCTACGGAAGCAAATGTACGTGTTGTATGCACTCTGTAAAATAAGGTTTGGTTTGGTGTACTTTTCTTGATATTAAAATATGAGTAAATTGCTGCAAAATGCACCCTTCGCTCTACCCAATTATGGTTTCCGTGAAAGTTAATCTGTAGTTTTACTATTCTTCTTAGAGTTCCATATTCTTGGAGGCCTAAATAAAAGAATTTGTGCAGCACAGGTTTCGTCTTTTCCTGTATCTAGACCTGTAGTTGTTGATACTTAGCATTTTGCAGATTATATTCTACTCTAAGTAATAAATTTTCTTCAATCAAGAAAACCATATTTATTGTTCCCTATGACTATGAAAATGAGATACAATCATTTAATGACAAACCTGGATACCTTGCAGTGTATACAACTTATATGCCCTGTTACCACCAAATGTGGGTGAGCCCATAGGAGAATTTTTTCTCCCATCATCTCTTCCTGCTGACCAGCCAACAGCCCCTGACAGCCACCTATAGCCGATGTCGATGTTCCATTCATATCTCTACCACCTGCATGAGTCATATGTTTCCTCGTCCATCTGTCAAGAGCGCATGTTGGAAGGTGAGCTTCTAATCAAAAGGTACTTTATTCATTTTGCAACAGGGTGTTTATGTGTTAAATATTGTAGCTTAGACAAGTGTTCTAGTCTTGAGAGGTGTCATTGAGGCTAAGAACACGGAGGAATTATCTCCAAGCCCATGTAATTTTTCCCAATTTTCATCTAGGGAAAATGTCTTAATTATGTCAATTAGTGATTTTTTAAATATGTCCTATGTCTAAACTTAGGGAAATTGAATAATTAATTGACATTATTTGGGATAAGATCGATTTTCCTCTAGAAGCTTGTCGAAAGTTTCTAAGATGATCTTAGCCATCAATTGGATCCAGTGAACTTCTAATTGTGGCCATTCATTTGTGAATGAAAGATTATAAAAGGAGATTAATGGGAAGCTTTACAGACACATCAAGTGGGTGATTTTTAGTGAGACACTAGGAGGGTTTAAGTAGCAGTGATTGGGAGAAGATTTTTCAAAGATTTTTGCTATCATTATTTTTTGCAAGAGGTTGAGTCTTTCCAGTGAGGGTATGAGCTTCAAGAGGAGGCCAAGCTGCTCAAAAAATTTGCAGGAGTAGAGGCCAAGTTTATTTCTGAGAGGCAATGCGAGTCTTCCAAAGGCCAATGCGAGTTTGCTAGAGGAGGTGCGAATTGCTACGAGGGAAGATCGAATTTTCCAAGAGGAAAGTCGAGTTTCCAGAGGGCAGTGTGAGTTTGCTGGGAGACAGTTTGAATCGTTGAAAGACCAGTGCGAGTTGCCAGTTTGTCAGCGCAAGTTGCTGGAGGCAGTGTGAATTGCAGAAAGGGAAGTCGTGGGGTTTTCCAAGTTGATTTGATTAGTAGAAGTGAAGATTTATTTTTTGTCGGAGCTTTGTCAATATCAGGGAAGTAGTTGTAATTTCTCAATAGTAGTTTTTGTTGAAGATAATAATATAAACCCTCAAAGCTTAAAATTGGTTTTCCCTTGTAATATCCTGTTTATAAAATTCTTGGGATTTTGCTTGAAAAAAAATTACGACATAAACTTTCTTCTTTAAACCCAATTAAAATTTCACATTTACACCATAAAATTAGCAGCACATGTAAAATTTGCAGTAAAACCCCAAAACAACATGAGAAATAGAAATAATGCAGTGTTATTTATTTACTAGGGAAGATTACATCCAAAATCTCCGTAGGAAATAGCTACAATAATGGTCACTAGAAGATTTGCACAATGTCAGATTAGAATCCAAAATAGCACTGGAATCAATAAACACACCTATGAATTCTGAATGAATTCACTAAGGGAAGAGATGGGTTCTCGCCCACTCTCACTAAATCACTTAGGGTTTTCGTACTACGGTTACTAAAGTAGGGAACTAGGTCCTCCAACACACACCAAAGGCAAATACTCCAAATCCAAGATGTCCCAAAGATCGATGGGAAGCTTTAGAGACACATCGAGTGGGTGATTTTCAGTGAGACACTAGGAGGGTTTAAGTAGCAATGATTGGGAGAAGATTTTTCAAAGATGTTTGCTATCATTATTTTTTGCAAGAGGTTGAGTTTTTCCAGTGAGGCTATGAGCTTCAGGAGGAGGCCAAGCTGCTCAACAAATTTGCAGGAGTAGAGGCCAAGTTTATTCCCGAGAGGCAATGCGAGTCTTCCAAAGGCGAGTTTGCTAGGAGGGAAGATCAAATTTTCTAGGAAGAAAATCGAGTTTCCAGAGGGCAGTGCGAGTTTTCTAGGAGACGGTTTGAATTGCTGAAAGACCAATGCGAGTTGCTAGTTTGTCAGCGCGAGTTGCTGGAGCCAGTGTGAATTGCAGAAAGGGAAGTCGTGGGGTTTTCCAAGTTGATTTGATTAGTAGAAGTGAAGATTTATTTTTTGCCGGAGCTTTGTCAATATCAGGGAAGTAGTTGTAATTTCTGAATAGTAGTTTTTGCTAAGGATAATAATATAAATCCTCGAAGCTTAAAACTGGTTGTCCCCTGTAATATCCTGTTTATAAAATTCTTGGGATTTTGCTTGAAAAAATTTGCGGCATAAACTTTCTTCTTTAAACCCAATTAAAATTTTACATTTACACCATCAAATTAGCAGCACATGTAAAATTTGCAGTAAAACCCCAAAATAACATGAGAAATAGAAAAAATGTAGTGTTATTTATTTACTAGGGAAGATTACATCCAAACTCTCCATAGGAAATAGCTACAATAATGGCCGCTAGAAGATTTGCACAATGCCGGATCAGAATGCAAAATAGAATTGGAATCAATAAACACAGCTCTGAATTATGAATGAATTCACTAAGAAAAGAGATGGGTTCTTGCCCACTGTCACTAAATCACCTAGGGTTTTCGTCCTGCAGCTACTAAAGCAGAGAACTAGGTCCTCCAACACACACCAAAGGCAAATACTCCAAATCCAAGATGTCCCAAATGATCTCCTCCTCCTTTTAAAGGCCCAAAAGATAGATCTCCAATCTTTTAGAAGTATTTTATTTTCTTATTTTATTATTATTCTAGAAGTTCTTTATTTCATTATTTTATTACTATTCTAGAAGCTCCTCCTTCACTTCATCTCAAGTGACTTTAATTTATTTCTCTTTTACTTAAGTCACTTTTGGCCATTTCCCCTTAATTAATCTTTTCCCTTTTTAATTAAGTGACTAATTAAAGTCACTTTTAATCTGGGAAAATGATAAATTTCCCACCATACATTCTTTGGTCACTAGAGGTCACTTTTCAACATCTCATCCTGTAAATATTCACGTTCTGGTTCCAACGAGCTATTACACTAAGGTGTTCCATTAAATAATCCTCTTGGAATTCCAGCTTAAGTGCAATTAATTAAGTTATGCTCAATAATAACCCATTTTACGGGAATTATCAGAATGCAATGGAACCAAAAACAAGCTATGCGAAACTACTCCCGATGATGGAATATGCCAAGTGAACGTCGTCAAACCCCATAAAACTCCTCAAAACCCCTTCGAGACCCCTGGTGATGCAATCATGCTCTTGTGACTTGGCCATCACGGACCATGGAAGTCCATCCTAGCTGTACTATAGAGGAAACTGAAAATGGGGATATTACATCCCCATATTGAGGCTTTTCCAAGGACTTTTGTCCAAAAATACTTGTGTCAATTGTGTGATTGGTTTCTCATATATTTTGCTACAATTTTTATTTTGTGAATGGTGTTGTTTATGTTATTATCCATTACTTCCAACAAAAGAATTAATTTGTCATGAACAAGTAATACGAAATAATTAACTGAGTTAATAGCACCTTTTGGGTAGCCAAAAATTTCACATTATGCTTGTTTGTATTTGGGCATTTGGCATGGATTATGGGGTAACCTGGAAGAAAGAAGGTTTCTAACCGTGATCTTGTTTCCTTACCTTAAATGAGGGGTTAATTTTCAATGCTAGTTTAGTGGGACCTACCTTAATGACCCTGTTGTCCACCCTTTGCATTGTTTGTTTTTGTTGTCTAAAGGATGCAAAAGAGCAGGAAAGTTGCAGTTGTCTTTCAAGCCACAAAAGAAGTCAAAGCTAAATTAGACTCCTCCAATGGATAATGCTCGGAATTAGATTTCCAACGATATATGGAACTCCTCAAATGGACCCCGAAATCAAAAATTATAGCAAATGGAAAGCTACCCTTGAAAACTAGAAAACCAAGGCAAATGCTTCAGTATAATCTCGGATCCCACAAATCAGAGTTTTCTAAAGCAGTTGTAGGGGAGCTCAGAGCAAACCAGCGATCAGCGATATCGGCAATCGAAGATCGGAGGTCCAAGGCACAATGTATATCGGTGATCGGAGGATCCTGCAGTGTCAGCGAGGTCACACGTCGACGATCCCACATATCGAAGGTCCAAGGCGTCGGAGCAATAGGAGATCGGTACATTGCAATCTACGATATAATAGATGACACCCTTTCAAAGTTCTAATTGCGATTAAGATTGCCGAGATTTGAGCGTCTAGTGTTAAAGCATCGGGAAAGCCTTGAAATGTTTAACAAAGGAAATCAGTGAAAAACGAAGGGCAGGCGAGCCTTTCTCTCTCTCTTCTATTGGTGCCGATAGGGCCACGTGGCAGTTGACGTCATCTTGACGTGGCAGTACAGTGGGCATGTGGCATGTTGATATGGCATTTTCAGGGTCCTATGGGGGCATATCCAGGTGACACATGTCACCCCTCAAGAAGCAACACATGGCAGTGATGACGTCACTAATAAGAGATTGATGATCAGAGGTGGAAGCGTGTTATGCATCAAAGTGGAATCGCCAATTGAAAACCTTCGATTGGGGGGCTCTGATACAGGGGTTGGCCTATGGTCACGGGAAGAGTTGAAGAACCAAGAGCTAAGCAAAACAGGTGATCAACGTTCGTTGTTTCATGAAGCTTTTTCAGTGTGAAGTTCTGATTTACCGAGCTTCGATATTTGGCTAAGCACCCGGTCATATGACGAAAAATTGTTAAAAGGGATCAAACAAAAGGGGCTAAAGAGGATTGGAATTCGCTGTTTTGTAAGGTTTTTCAGTGATTAAGTGCCAGTGTCGGAAAATCCATGATATTACACTATGGCCATTTCAAAGGGGGGCATGTATGGCTCCGATAGTGTTCTGCAGTAAGTCTAGAGGCGCAGATGAGTTGCTAATTGTGCTAAAGACATGTTATGATTATCGAGGGTGATCACTCCCAATTCCTGCATGTCACGAATTAAAACTGTTAAGACTAAAAGCGATAGGGAACTGGCCAGGAGTGTATGAGACATGATGTGGCGTAAACGTGGCTAGACCAAAAGCTTTCTAAGGAAGTGGCAAGGAGATATTTTCATCCACCATCATTCAGTTTTCATGTTTTGTTATTCGGTTTGTTTATTAGTCTATCATTCTGTTTTATTTTAAAGAAAAGAATCTTTCTGTTGTAATAATTGGAGGCGATAGAGCCTACACGCGGAGACCGCTAGTCATGCAGACAGCTGGAAGCTCAAGCCTGAGATATTTTTGTAACTGATTTTCAAGCTCTCCCTCTCCTTATAAAAGGGAGGAAGAAACACTTAAGAAAGGTTCAGAATTTTGGGAAAGACTGCTCTTCTACGGGACCTTTCCTGTTTTCATAAAGGCCTACTTGAAGCTTGTTGTATTCTTGTTTTCCTGAAGAGATTAATACAAAGTTTATGGTGATTCCAACCTATTTGGATTGGAGTATGCTCTTCTCCCTCTGTCTTTCATATATGTTTTTAATTCTTCACAGATTGCATTTCATAGTAGCAACTAGTTGTATTTCCCTTTAGATACAGATTCATTTAAATCAAAATGCTGGTGGATAATGCCTGTTTTAGGGTGGAAATCAAGTCTTTAAAAAGTGCTCCATGCATCTCAACAGTTCATGGCATCCCCTTTCTCTCGTTTCTCTCTGAGTCTTGATATATAGGATTCTTATGTATTAAGCCCTATATGATGGACTCCTCCCCTGTTATCTTCCCCCATTACATATGTTTCAACAACTAAATCGCTGCAAATTCTGGGTCTTATTTGGCGACCTTAAGCCAAAGGTTATTTCCTAAGTACTCCTATGTATCAACTGCTTTGTATTTGGTATCTTTATGGATGATTCTGAATCAAACTCATTTGTAATTTCCGTGACAAACTAAAGTGTTGCAAGTCTTTTCTACTAATTTGTCCAACACTCTTTAAGATGTCCTAGGCACTGGTCTATAATCAACCACTGGTCTATAATCAACCTAGAGGCTGTCTCTAGGAAGCTTTCCTTATCTCATGAAGTACTTGTGCTTCAGGTGCATAAAAAAGCGACAACATCTTTCTAGCGGTGTTTTCGGGGAACGTATTGGAATATTATTCCCTAGGTGTGACAAATTTTTACATTCCCTATGTTAGGTGAGCAAGGGAAGTGTGGGTTGAATGTCTCTCACCTTGGCGACTCCACTGTTTGAATTTTGTTATAAACACCTTGGCGACTCCACTGCCTATAATTTAAGCTGATCATTTTGGCTTATCAGAGATCCCATACTCGCTTAGATACCTCTCAACAAAGAACTCCATCTGTATCTGACCCAGAGAAGATAATATCTAGAAGGTTTTGGAAAGAAAAGACTCCAAATACTGATGCCACTGTCTCTTCATTTCCTGGAACATATGCATCTAGTTCACAGAAAGTTGTAATTCATTGTTCCAAACTTCCCCCTAAAGTTCTGATATATTCTCCAGAAAGTGATCATCTGTTTAGTATTGCTTCCCTAGAGGTCAAAGAAGAAGTTGAGGAAATGAAAGATAAACTCCAAAGCAACCCTACCCACAGTGTGAACAACTTTTCATTCCACTGTCAGTCGGTTGTCTTACCATTGGTCATACCTCAGTCTCCTCCAGTAGTTCAAGCACCACCACCTCTGATTCAAATGGTTGTCCCAAGATTCCTGCTAAATAAATATACTCCCTTAAAGTTGCCTCAACCACCAAATGTTATGCCACATGACTACCTCAAGCTCTTGCCCAAGTATAATGAAGAAGTTGATATAACAACATAGAGGCACATAGAAATTTTTTGTGCCTTTGCAGAGAATGAAAATGTTGAACATCAAGATGTAGTGTTAAGGCTTTTCGACCAATCTTTGGACAGGGAGGTCAGCGTTAAATCCTTGCCAAATGCTTCCATTAACAGTTGGGAAGAAATGGGAACTCCTTTTTGCAAAAATGGGGTGAGAAGAGAGACCATGTGTACATCCTCACTGAGTTTAATGTTATCAAGAAGAAATCTGGTGAGGATATCTCAGATTTTATTAAAAGATTTAATAAGTTGTACAATAATATTCTTGTTGATATCAAATATCTGCAAGTCGTTGCCTGATTGCTGGGGCCTTTGATTCAGAATTCGGTATTACTCTCAGAGAAAGGAAGTCTCCTACCTTGGACCAGATCCAAACCGATGCCCTTAAAGTAGTGGCAAACTATACTTCCACAGGGAAGTCAAAAAGCAGGATTGACTTTGGAGAGAAGAAAAAGGGGAAAGAGGAGTTAGCTTCCTCAAGTGGAAGAGAATTTCAAGAACAGAGGATAGAAGAAATGGATAAGTTGATAAAGAACTTATTCAACAAACTGACAAAAATGGAGCTGGAGAATAAAAGCCCTCAGAGACAAAACTTCCCAGCTGCCAATCGGGGTTACAATCCCCAATACAGAAGGCCTCCCATACAGTTAATGCAAAGGGAGAGGAAAGAGCAACAAGACCATATTCATCCTCCATTGTATATAGAAGATGATTTGGAGGAATTGTCACCAGAATCAAGCAATTTTCAGGGGAACTTGTGCTCCTCTTTCTCCAATGAGGAACAAGAACACAGGACATATGAAGAGGAGGAGGAGCTTCATGTCACACTGGGCTATGATGAGATCAATGGCTATTGCAAACAGTTCGTTGATTTCATGTAGGCTCAACTGCACAAGAAGTACGATCTGCGATCATCTAGAAAGAGATCAAGATCACAAGAACAGAATGAAGGTACTTCCTCCCAGGAGCCCCCTAAGTCTGCTGACAAGGAGAAGGGACCAGTAGACCCAATTATCTCAAGAAAGAAAGAATCCTCTGATCTGAACAGCTATCAGCCTGAAGTCATTAAGGAAGGTAATTCACCTCCTCCCACTAAAATCGTTCATGAAAAAGAAAAGGAGCCTGTAGAAACTAACACTAGAGAAAAAGGCCATACACTCTTTAACCTCCAGAAAGAGCTTGAAAAAGTCAAGATCTCAGTCCCATTGTCTGATCTCTTGAAACATCCCACTTACAAGGCCCAAGTCTCTTAGTTTTTGTTCCCTTCCACTTCAATCCAACCCCTTGACAATCTAAACCTGTAGGAAGAAAGGCCTATGGTAGTTTTTGGACCACATGTTGAGGAGCAAGATCCTTCCACCCCACCTTTTTATGTCACTCCGGTAGTACATGACCTGCTTCACAATTGCATGTTAGACTCTGGAGCTTCTCATAATTTGATGCCATTATCAGTAATGGAGCAACTGGGTCTAGAGATAACCACACCCTATAAGGATCTCTATTCTTTTGACTCTAAGAGGGTCAAATGCTTGGGGATGATCAAAGACCTGGTGGTAAATTTGGCCCAGATCCCAACGAAAAGTGTGGCAATGGATATCGTAGTTGCTGACATCCCAGCAAGGTTTGGTATGTTGTCGTCTAGGTCTTGGGGATATAAGATTGGAGGGTCTATCAAACTGGATTTGACTTATGCTACCATTCCTATCTTTGGTGGAGAGGAAAGGAGACTCTATAGAAAATGTAGATTTGTCAAAACAGTCACCGGAGACGATTGTTCTGACAATGCATCTGTGTATGGTACAGAAAGGGACATCTCCTACTTCATGCTAGAAGAAGATGAATTCATTCTAGAAGAAACACAGATATAGCCTGCAGTCCAATTGGACATACAACTCAAAGAATGTAGCAAGGTATGGAAGTTGTATTTTGATGGGGCAAATTCAAAAGAAGGAAATGGGGCAGGGGTATTATTAATATCTCCAGAAGGTAACTTAATTCCTCTCTCCTTCAAATTGGAGTTTTAGGCCACCAACAATGTGGCAGAATATTAGGCACTGCTACTGGGCCTGCAAGCGAAAAAAAAATCTAAATATTGACTGCCTGACCATATCTGGAGACTCTGAACTGGTAGTCAAGCAAATCAAGGACCAATGCCAAACCAAGCAACCCCAATTGAGGGCCTACAAAAATGAAATTTGGGACTTGATCGACAACTTCTTCACTACATTCAATGTCCAATTCTTGCCAAGAGAAGGAAACAGAATGGTTGATTCCTTAGCTATAGCTGCCAACAACTTCAAGCCACCACAAAATCCTCTGCTCAGGTACAAAATGGAAGTCAGATACACACCCTCAGTGCCTGACAATGTGAAACACTGGAAATTATTTGAGGATGATGAGAAAATCAAGTGCTTCATGGAGGTCATTGGGGAATTTTCAAACTCCGTGATTGATCAGGAAGAGGAAGAAGTAATAAAATAATAGTCGACTACGTGGGAGGAAAACATCGGAGGACATGAAATTCTGTAGCTGAAAATAAATTTTATTCCACGAGGTCTATTTCCTTTGGAAAGGATATTCAAATCAAACAATGTGGCTTCTACGCTTGCTGAACAAGAAGTTGAGGGACATGTAGAAGATTGCAACATAGGCTCAGAAGATGAACCCCGGTTGATCAAGTTATCAACAAAGATCCCCCAACACTAGAAACATAGGTACTTAAATCTCCTAAAAGCTTATAGAGATGTTTTTGCTTGGTCTTATGATGATTTGAAAACTTTTGATGTAAATATTATGCAACATAAGATCCCTTTAAAGAATGATATGAAACCTCATAAGCAAAATCTCAGACGAATTAATCCACTTCTACTCCCATCCATTGAGAAAGAAGTGAAGAAGTTGCTTCAAGCTAAGATCATTGTACCGCTGAGGTACTCAAAGTAGGTTGTCAATCTGGTTCTTGTTAGAAAGAAGAATGGAGAAATCAGACTGTGTAGATTCCAGGACAACTACCCATTGCTTAAAGCTTCTTTTAAGGACAACTACCCATTGCATAAAATGGACCACATTTTACAAAAAGTAGTTGGCTCTACTAGGATGTCAATGATGGATGGATTTTCAGGATATAACCAAGTGGCAGTGCAACCTGAGGATCAAAAGAAAATTGCATTCACGACTCCTTGGGGGACTTTCACGTACACCAGGATGCCATTCGGCTTAATAAATGCAGGAGCAACATTCCAGAGGGCAATGGACATAGCATTTGTGGGAGAGAAAGACAAATTTGTGGTGGTTTTTCTGGATGACATCACTTTTTTCTCCAAAACAGATGAGGAGCACATTGATGATGATGATGATGGTGGTGGTTAACGTCCATTGAGACCAAATTGATCTATCGGACCTATAATTTTCTTAGTTCTTAATTGTTTGGATCCTTGTCATTCTTGGCGAGATTGGTGCTGAAGCTTTCTTTTTTTTCTCTACGGTCTTCCATCTTCCTTTATCTTGCATCTCCTTCACCTCTTCTGATTCTTGGGACATTGGTGTCTTAGCTTCGCGATTTGTTGTGTTCATCCTTTTGAAGATAGTCAAAGAAGAAGTTTGGTCTGGGAGATTTGCTTTGATGCTTGAGGGGTTGTCGAGTTCACTTTTTTGCTATTGGGCAGGGCTTTCCCCGTGCTTGTCTTGGGAATTGTTTCTTTCTTGCCCGATTTCTTGCGATTTAGAGTTTTCTAGAGAGTATTCTTCCTTGATGACAACGTAATGTTCTTTTTGTGCTCCTTCCCACCATGTAGATTTGTGGTGATTCTTTCTAGCATAATTTTTCTAGGAGGCTTTTGGGCAATTTTTGGCTAGATGTCCTGTCTCAAAGCAGGATCGACATCTGAAGAGGACACTTTCATATTCGAGTTTCTGGTTCCAAACATAGTCTTTACTTGTTAGGTTTATTTCAGTTGGGAATCCGGCGTTGAAATCCATTTCCACACAGATGCGTGCATAGGTGGTTTTGGCATATTCCTCTATTTCTGGGCACCTGCAGTAAAATTTCCCAATTACATTTCCAATGGGTTTTAGCGAGGAGAAATTCCAAAGATGCAAGGGTAGGTTTGGCAATCTCACCCAAACTGGTGTTGAGGTTATGACTATTGTTGAGGGATCGAATGATGGGTTCCATGGCTTCATGAATAGGCCTGAGTTTTCCCAAAACCAAGGGCCAGAATCTAGAATACATTGTCTGCTTTCAGGGTTTTGAAAATCCACTATAAAGAAACCCCTAGCACAGGGGTAGATATTAATTTGATCAGAAATGATATGCTTCCATACTTCCGAGATCCAACTGTGGAGAGCTGTCAGCGGCGGCCAAAACCCATTGAACCAGCAGATTAGGGCACTTTTAGAAAACTTCAAAGCCTCATTGAGTGAGGCTTGGACCACCTGGACAGTCGGAGTTGGGGCTTCACTGACGATATGGGCAGGAGCTTGCCCCCCAGAGGCGGACGAAGCTGAGCCAGCAGCTATCTTTCCGAAGCTGGGAGCCATCTGAAATCAAAGTCAAAGTGTTTCTTCCAATGTTCGCCCTTGATCGGGGGATAAGGTAACGATTGGTATCAAAAACTACAGACTTTGGTAGATCGTCGTAGATCTCCTGAAACAGGAATCTTTGGTAGATCGCCGTAGATCTCCTGAAACAGGAATCTTTGGTAGATCGCCTTCGGCAGGTCGCCCTGGGTACAGTAGATCTCGTGAAACAGGAACTGAAAAGACCGAACGACAGCACTAGACTTCGGTAGACCGCCTTCGGTAGATAGATCTCGTGAAACAGGAACTGAAAAGACCGAATGACAGCACTAGACTTCGGGAGATCGCCTTCGGTAGATCGCCCTGTGTATAGTAGATCTCGCGAAACAGGAAACAAATTAAGCATGTGCCCCAAGAGCCCGAGAGCAAGCGGAGAAAGCACTTTGCCAGATGAATTATAGTGCAAATGAACCGACGGGAGGCGATGGCGCTGTTCTCAGCCCAAGAGCTACTGCCAACATCATTCGTAGAGGCAGGATCTCGAAACCAGATCGCGTTCGGTATCAGAAACTACAGACTTCGGTAGATCGCCATAGATCTGCCGAAATAGGAATCTTCGGTAGATCGCCTTTGGCAGATCACCCTGGGTACAGTTAATCTCGCGAAACAGGAACTGAAAAGACCGAACGACAGCACCAGACATTGAACATCTAAAGCTTACCTTTGAAAAGTGCAGAAAGTATGGACTATCCCTAAATCCTAAGAAATCCCAATTTTCTTTGAGCGACGGCAAGTTGTTGGGGCACATAGTGGCGCGGGAAGGGGTAAAAATCGATTCTAAGCAGGTGGCGGCGATCAATCATATTTTCTTGGCAAGGAATAAGAAGGAGGTCCAAGTCTTCTTGGGGAGGATTAATTTCTTGAGAAGGTTTGTACAATTACGCAGAAATAGTGAGAGGTGTTGCTGAAATATTGAAAAAGGAGAATGAAGTAAAGTGGAGCCCAGATTCCTGAGAATCCTTCTCCAGAATCAAAAGAGCTTTTGTAGAGGCTCTGATGCTAGTCAACTCAGACTATTCAAGGCCATTTTATATCTTTTCTTTTGCCTCCCCCCATACTATAGCTATTGTGTTACTTTAGAAAAATAAATAAGGCCATGATCAACCTATAACTTTCTTCAGCCAAGTGTTGCGGGATGCTGAACTGAAGTATAATATATTGGAAAAACAAGCATATGCTCTAGTCAAAGCTCTAAAAGATTTCAGAGTCTATGTGTTACACTCAAGCATCGTGGTTGATGTCCAAATAGCAGCAGTGAAGGACATCTTGGTACAAGGAGACAACGATGATAAAAGGGGTGAGCGGATTGCAAAAATCTAGGAGTATGACATGGAGGTAAAACCTACTGAGCTCATTAAAGGACAGGGATTGGCGAAAATTTTATCGGAGTCAAATTGTCAGGCATTGGGGATCAATTTATTAACAAAGAAGGTGAAGAGAGGACACAACCCATGATCAAGTCTTCAGTCCAGAAGATTCACACCAAATATGAAACTCTGGCCTGGCATCAAAGTGTCATCCACTACTTATTGTTTCCGGGATGCCCAACAAAGGTGGAAAAATCCAAGTACAGGGCATTGAGGGCCCAAGCCTAGAATTTCGGGATATCAAATGGGAAACTATACTGAAAGGACCCGGTGGGAATTCTACTATTGTGTTTAGTTGAGACTAAAATGCAAAGGGTGATGGATGAGTTCCATAGTGGAGTTTGTGGGGATCACTACAGTCTACAACCGGAAGACCACAACTCATAAGATATTGAAAGCGGGGTTCTATTGGCCCAAACTATTCGGGGATATTCATTCTTATGTTAAGTCTTGTCAGCAGCGTCAAGTGTTCGCTGAAAGGCAAAAATTAGCTCCACTCCCCTTGATCCTTGTTTGTGTAGAAGAACCCTTCAGGCAATGGGGATTAGACTTCATCGAAGAGATACATCCTCCTTCCAGTGACCAACACAAGTGGATTCCTACAACCACAAACTATTTCACCAAGTGGGTGAAGCAATCCCAGCTAGGAAAGCAACTGACACAATGGTAATAAACTTTATGAAGGAGAATATCTTGTCCCGGTTTAGATGTCCTGCAAAGATTGTGACTGATAATGTCCAAGCATTTAAGTCTGCAAAATTCTGCACTTTTTGTCAGAAATTTAACATCAGAGTTGGTCACTCCACTACTTACTATCCTCAAGGCAGTAGGTTGGCTGAGTCTTCAAACAAAACAGTGGTGAGAATCCTAAAGAAGACAATTACAGAAAGTCAGAGGAATGAGGATTCTCAACTAAAATTTGCACTATGGGCAAACAGGGTCACTCCAAAAAGATCCACAGGTTAATGCCCTTTCGAGTTGGTTTATGGAAAAGTTGTTGTATTCCCTATTCATCTTACTATGCTAGTGGCTAAGATGCTACAAGATGCAAAAGAAGAACCCAACTCCCTAGCTAGAAGGATACAACAATTGGTGGAGCTCCAGGAGACCCGAAAACATGTAAATCACAGGTTGGACAACTACCAGCAAAAAATGAAGTCCCTGTTTGATAAGAAAGCTAGGGACATGCCTCTCCAACCAGGGGATCTAGTCCTAAGGTGGGATGTGAAGAGAGAAGACAAAGGGAAACATAGTAAATTTGATCCCTTATGGTTTGGACTATTCAAGGTTAATGATACTAAAGAAAACAATACTTTTACGCTGGAGAACTTGGAGGGTGACCTGCTTGCGCTGCCTGTAAATGGGCAGTTCCTCAAGCTTAATTTTCAACATTAAGAGGTTCAATTCTAACCCATTGTACATACTAGTGATCCATTGTAAAGTATCAGTTTTGCTTTCAGTTCTTTATATTTATGTTTTTATTCTTATATACATGAATAAAATGACTGCATGCCCAATATATAGAAGGTTGCTAGTCTGTAGGTTCTCAGCACCATGCAAGCAAGGCACTGTCCCCAAGTGGAGCCAATGTTGTCACCCTCTGCATTATTTGTTTTTGTTGTCTAAAGGATGCAAAAGAGAAGGAAATTTGCAGTCATATTTCAAGCCATAGAAGAAGTCAAATCTAAATCGGACCTCCTCCAATGGATAATGCTCGGAATTAGCTTTCCAATGATATATGGAACTCCTCAAATGGACCCCGGAATCAAAAGTTATAGTAGATGGAAAGTTACCCTTGAAAACCAGAAAACCAAGGAAAATGCTTAAGTATAATCCTAGATCCTGCAAATCAGATTTTTCTAAACTAGCCGTAGGGGAGGTCAGAGCAAACCAACGATCGCTAAATCGGCAATTATAGATCGGAGATCCAAGGCACAGTATATATCGGCAATCAAAGGGTCCTGCAATATTAGTGGGGTCACACGTTGACGATCCCGCATATCGGAGGTCCAAGGTGTCGGGGCAATAGGAGATCAGCACATCGCAATCAATGATAAAATAGAAAACAACCTTTCAAAGTTCTTATTGCGATTAAGATTGTCGGGATTTGAGCCTCTAGTGTTAAAGCACTGGGAAAGCCTTGAAATGTTTAACAAAGGAAATCAGTGAAAAACCAAGGGCAAGCTAGCCTTTCTCTCTCTCTTCTAAGGGGGGCACGTAGCAGAATTCTATTGGTCCCAATAGAGCCACGTGGTTGCTGACATTACCTTGACGTGGCAATACGGTGAACATGTGGCATGCTAATCTGGCATTTTCAGGGTCCTATGGGAGCATATCCAAGTGACATCTGTCACCACTCAAGAATCAACACGTGGCAGTGATGACATCACTAATCGGAGATCGATGATCAGAGGTCGAAGCGTGTTATACATCAAAGTGCAATCGCCAATTGAAAACCTTCGGTTGGGGGGCTCCAATATAGGGGTTGGCATATGGTCACGGGAAGAGCCGAAGAACCAAGAGCTAAGCAGAAAAGGTGATTGGGGTTCACTGTTTCATGAAGCTTGTTCAATGTGAAGTCCCGATTTGCTGAGCTCTGATATTTGGCTAAGCTCCTGGTCATAGCCCCTGGTCATATGACAAAAAAGTGTTAAAAGGGCTCAAAACAAAAGGGGCTAAAGAGGATCGGAATTCACTGTTTTGTAAGGTTTTTCAATGATTAAGTGCCAATGTCGAAAAATCCCCGATATTACACTATGGTCGTTTTAAAGGGCATGTATGGCTTTGATAACGTTCTGCAGGAAGTCTAGAGGGACGGATGAGTTGGCAATTGCGCTAAAGACATGCTATGATTATTGAGGGTGATCACTCCTAGTTCCTGCAAGTCACGAATTAAAACTGTTAAGATTGAATGCGATAGGGAACCGGCCAGGAGTGTATGAGGCATGATGTGGCATAAACATGGCTAGACCAAAATCCATTTGAGGAAGTGGCAAGGAGATATTTTCATACACCATCATTCAATTTTCATGTTTTGTTATTTAGTTTGTTTATTGCTCTGTCATTCTGTTTTATTTTAAAGAAAAACATCTTTTTGTTGTAATAATTGGAGGCAATAGAGCTTGCACGCCGAGATAGCTAGTCATGCAGAGAGCTGGAAGCTCAGGCCTGAGATATTTTTGTAACTGATCTTCAAGCTCTCCCTCTTCTTATAAAAGGGAGGAAGAAACACTTAAGAAAGGTTCAGAATTTTGGGAAAGACTGCTCTTCTACAGGACTTTACCTGTTTTCATAAATGCCTACTTGAAGCTTGTTGTATTATGGTTTTTCTGAAGAGATTAATACAAATTTTATGGTGATTCCAACCGATTTGGATTGCAGTACGTTCTTCTCCCTCCATATTTCATATATGTTTTTAATTCTTCACAAATTGCATGTCATAGTAGCAGCTAGTTGTATTTCCCTTTAGATACAAATTCATTTAAATCAAAACGCCGGTGGATAATACCTATTTCAAGGTGGAAATCAAGTCTTTAAAAAGCGCTCTATGCATCTCAGTAGTTCATAGCATCCCCTTTCTCCCATTTCTCTCTTAGTCTTGACATATAGGATTCTTATGTATTAAGCCCTATATGATGGATTCCTCCTCTGTTATCTTCCCCTATTACATATGTTTCAACTTTCAACAACTAGATCACTGTAAATTGTAGGTCTTATTTAGCCACCTTAAGCCAAAGATTATATCCTAGGTACTCCTATGTATCAACTGCTTTATATTTGGTATCTTTATGGATGATTATGAATCAAACTCATTTGTAATTTCCGTGACAAACTAAAGTGTTGCAAGTCTTTTTCTACAAATTTTTCCAACACTCTTTAAGATTTCCTAGGCACTGGTGTACAATCAACCCAGAGGTTGTCTCTAGGAAGCTTTCGATATCTCATGAAGTATTTGTGCTCCAGGTGCATTAAAAAACGACAACAGACCCAATGGGTATACGAGGGGCACTACTTGGGAAACCCCGATTGAGATAGCGTAGTTCAATCTCTCTATTCCATACCTACCACTCTCCATATAAATTACAAGTCCTTATTTCACCTCCATTATTCGGGTTCAACTGACCATGGGTCCTTTGTGATTTGGCACACCCCCTTCCACATCCACATACTTGAGTCGGGCCTAGAAATTGGCCCCAAGAGGTTGATGGAGGTAAAAGAAAAAGAAAGGGCATGTGATGGCCACGAAGAAACAATCAAAAGAAAAGAAGATTAAAATGCAAAAGGTGCTCGGGACATACAAATTAGCACATGGGCAAAAGCCAAGCATTAGCTCTACTTCACTCACATATCCATCACTTTGTTCCTGAATCAATGTTTCACTATCACATAAGAGAAAATGAACCCTTGCATGTCCTAACCCGTGATGGGCGATGAACTACCCCATCTTTAATGGGGTAATAACTATTATACATCATAAGAAGCAAGCTCTAACCCTTTGAGCTAAGACTCAATAGTAGTAATACAAAGAAAAATCAAGAAAAAGTAAAACGCATAAGATGGGTGGAAAAACAAAGGTCGAGCTAGTAACTCATGCATCCACGTTTGCTCCCTCTTCACATTTGTACACTTAAGATGTGGAATTCCCAATCATGTTGGTTCCATTGACCATGGCACTTGGCCATGAAGTTTTCTCCTCTCTGTTTCATCATTTTTCACATCACACCTATCGATTGAAGGGTGGACCTAGGAAATTTCACTTCCACTAGGGGTTGGAAGTACCTAATATGGTAGTATATTAACCACTCCTAACTAGGTAAGTAACTCTATTTCAAGCTCAAAACCCAAAACTTGGAAGGGAAACCTTGTATGAAGTGTCAAACTGCCCATTACTTGCAAGCTTGGTTCACTTAATGCTGAAGGTTGCAACACTGGATATTGTGTGTGATTGACAGGCAGTTCCATCCATGGGCTGGGAAATTTAACTAGGGCCCAAATTCTTTAGAGGAACATATTGACACCCACAGGTGAGGTGTTGAGAGCCATGGGACTCCGAGTAGATTGTAGAGCATCAATTGCATCTTGGGAACCTCCAACACTCACAACGTTCCAACACTTTACCTTGCATTGTTGAATTTTATGGGATGATGCACCTGGACTAGCATGCCCCCAGTCGGCTTACATTGATCAACAGGAAGGGAGTTAATTCAGGGCCCAGAGAAGGATGGTTTGTGACATCACTTGCCGGTTAGTTTCCCCTTGTAAACACTGTAATAATTCCTTGTAATTATCTACCTATAAAATTAAAAGGTTGAGAGACACAGATTCCAGAGTTTGAGGAAGGGAGATTGCTTGGGAGACTTTGTCTTATAAATGCCAACCATGGGCAAACTGATATGCTTTTAAGAGAGCTGATGGTGTTGTTGTCACTCAGATTGTACAGGCATTGTGACAACGCCTCAAGTCGGGGGTTGTCACCTTAATCCTCGACCTCTCCGTTCTCGTTGTCCCCCAACAGTGGGCTATGGGGGGTAGTCCCTATTGAAATGTGAAGATGAAAGACAAGTTGGCAACCAACAAGTCCGGGAGACACGATTGAGTGGCCTAGCTACTTGGTTAATTTTAGCAAGACTTAAAGATTATATTGAATTGAATTGTGAGACCATTTCCTTATGGAGTCAACTTCTTGCTTATTACCAATTAAATGCCAAGTAACTGGATGGACAATCGCCACTTGAATGCTTCACTAACCTATATGCTATGCAAATCCTAAGACCTAGGTGTGATGCAAGAATCTTGGTTACTTTTAATTATATGCCTATTCTAGGTATAACCTTCCTCTTAACTATTTTGGAATTAGTCTCTAGAGTAGGTTGTGGGATGGAAGCCAACGGGAAGCGAGGAAAGGATTTAATAACAATTCTTCCCCCTGTGTTCCAACCACTCGATGCCTTTGGCGCTACAGAGATTGTGGCTCTGACGACTACAAGGTCACCTGTTAACCACTAAAGAGGGTCTAAGTTCCCCAAGCTAAATTGAGAAAGGGGTGGCCCTAAATATCTATCAACCAATCTTATTCTTGGAGGTAAGTTATTAATGCAACTAGACTTAGAATGCTTATGCAAGGGCTGTGAGTGATTCTTTGGTTAAGATTGCTTACTGTTTAAGTACTTTAGTTATGATTAGCCTTCAATTATGACAATGAGTACTTATTAATGAAAATCAAGAGGCAATCTTTTAACCACAAGAAGAATTTGTCAACAAGATACAAGAATGCCCACAATTATTCAACAACAACGAGATGTGCTCAAATCCCATAATAACTTGTTCAATGATAATTAGAGAACTTAGAATAATTTGATCAATGCTTAAGAAGATGCCACAATGCTTAATGATTCACCAAAATAAAGAGACCACAATAGGGATCTACTTGCAATAATTAGATCAATTAGAACAACACATGATGCCAACCAATTTGAAACTTCTCAAGATATGCCAATTACTCAAGATACTTGAAATAATTAGAAATCTCCAAGATAGATACCAATGTTGCTTAACTCCAATTATCAAGAGATATTTAATTATATTAAAATCCTTTAAGTAAATATCACTTATGTACCTAAAATACTGCAAAGATTGCTCAATGAAAATTTGAAATAAGATACTCCAATTCTTAAATGAAGAACACTTAGATATTTAGATTCATTTCACTTAGGCAACCAAGATCATTAGATTATGATGTTAATGTGCTTTAGAGAGTGATCCAATTAGTGCAAAATTGACAAGATTATGAGTAACCTCATAATGGACAAACAAATGTTAGTTTTCTTATCCAGTATTACCAATGCCAACAAGCACATTAGATAACAAAAACAAAATCTTTCTCACAACAGGTCATGAATCATTGATAGCACTTCAATTTACTTATGATCTTATGATATTTAGTGACATAAATGACCAATTATAACAAAAGTGAGATAATCATGAAAACGGTGAGCTACCAATGAGTTTTTTCTTATGCCAAATGTATTAATCAATCGCAAATTACTTACTTCCTTAATAACACTTCAAATGAAGATGTAAACCATGAAAATTTACTTATGTCGCTGTTAAGATCAGATTCGATTATGTTATGATAGTCAATACATCAATGAGAACTAGTCAATTAAAAGCTACCCAATTTATGCAACAATTAGCTAATGAACTCTAGGTAACTTTTAAATGAATTGAGGACATTCAAATTCAATTTTTACCACTATTATGAATGTATTCAGAAAGACGTAGCAAACAGTGAGAGAAAATAGGGTTCATAGATCAAACCCTTGGCTTCTAGGCCTAGAAGAATTTTGCCCAACTTCTCCCAAATTTTTCCAATGGGTATGCCACCTGAAAACACAAGTTTTTGTCAATTTCTTTACAAGACCCACCAATGAATTAGCTTCAGAAGTTAAGTGACCAATCAAAGATGAATGAGGGTAAAATGAAGGCTAGAAGGAGGCTAAAAGAGGCAACGCAGGGCGTAATAAGCTTGCAGCTAAGGCCAAGAGGCCAAGTAGGCCTCATGGCTAGCAGAGAGGAGGCCAAAGGGACTGTCGCAAGCCCTAGAGGGGTTGCGGCTAAGGGATAGAGGGTTGAAGATGGGTTGGAAGCCCACGACAAAGGGAGGATAGGGCTGGCAAAGGGAAGATGAGGCAGCGGCGGGGAGAAAATGGAGAGCGAAGGAGGAGAGAAGGCTGAGCGGAGGGCTAGGAGAGGTTGGACGGAGGCAAGGGAGGCTGAGAAAGGGGTGACAGTGTTGGAATTTCTAAGTCTAACTGTTAGGAACCCTTCATGTACTTTTCTGATTTATTTCTGCCTACTTGTTTTGATTAATTAACAAGTTATTTACCATGTAAACACTGAAAATAAATACAAGTACATGCTCAACACATTACAGATCATCAACTAAAGGAATCAAAAGAAGCACACAAGTGATGTCGTTGTTTTTGGACCAATGTCCCCAGAAAAACCCAATGCGGGAAAATCGGTGTAGCTATCTGAGGGTTTTATTATTATGCAGTTTCTGAATACAATCTGGGTGCCAAAACCAGCTCACCTAATAGAGAATAATCTCAGCAGTAGTACCTCTCTACTCGGAAGCAGATATTCTGGTTGAAACCTCGGATAAACACTCTGGAAACTCTTAGCTCCAATCTGCCCCATGAAAACCCCAACGTCAGCCTCTAGGGACTAAGTCATCCCTTTCTAGCCCAACGTCACCCTGGCTTGCCCTGTGTCAAGCTCTAGAGGCACTGTGTCAGCGCTTAGAGCCTCTGCGTCAACCACACTGGCTCTCTGAGGCACTACGTCAGCCCTTAGAGCCTCTGTGTCACCCACACTGGCTCTCTGAGGCACTGCACAGCTCCTGGCTGCCTCTATGTGAGCCCTGGCTGGCTCTGTGTGAACCTCTGGCTGTCTCTGCATCCCTCTCTCCCGGCTTCTACGCCGATCCTCCCAATACTACTTTTGCCTCTCTGCTTCTGTATTCACTGCCCCTCAGTTGCAACTTTGATCACTCCTTCGATTTCCTCAGTAAGCCCAACCCCAGAAAAATCGAATCCTTGATCAACTCGATGTGTTCTCCAAGTGACCCTCAAGCCTCCTTTTATACTTTTCTCATTGACAAATCAACGACCGAGATTAAGTCCCTAATCAATGGCTAAGATTAACTTTGTCTTGATCCATGACTTTTGGACCCTTCTAATGCAGTTTTATATTAATTCACATTAATATTTTATCTTCTCTAATGTAGTTTTATATTAATTCACATTAATATTTTATTTTCCCTAAGTTTAGACTTAGGGACTCCATTAAAAATATTAATTATTTTAATATCTCCCAAACTGTTGAGAATCTGCCCAAACTATTTCTGGGTATTGGAGATCTCATGTGCTTTAGACTTTCCACCAATTTTCGTGGCTAGAGCACATCTGATGCTACCCCAAATCAACACTCCCTCTTAGTGAGGATTGTGCTCTTGTAATACTCCTCACTGAGCATCACCCGGATCATCCGGCATCAGTCCTTGTCTTGATGCTAGGCCTGCTACCCAACATCCTTTGCACTGCTGCATCATGTACTACTACCCATGGCCCTGCCACTGCCACTACTACATCTGTACGACAGTTCCCTCTGCATTTGTGCTGCTACCCATGGCCCTACCACTGCCACTGCTGCATCTGCACCGCATCCCCTTCTCCTCACGCTGCATCGTGCTGCCCATAGCACTTCCACTGCTAATTGGTTCACTACAACCCAGTTACTGAGAAGGAAATCACTGATCCACCCAACTCTGACATCTCCGTCAGGCTAGAAACACTCCTGATGCAGAAGATCCCTTTGTCACTGACAAGTGCTCCCTCTCTGACCTCTGCACTCCTGCATCAACTCTGTGCATCTCGCATTGCTGTCTCACGATGTCCCGGGACTCCTGCACTGTAGCTCCCTTTTTCGCTCCATATGCATCCGTCTCTACCGACATTTGCCAACACTGCTACTCCTCTTCGGGGCTTCCGTAGCCAGGTATAATTCGAGAGGTTGGGTACCTCAAGGATCCTGCCCCTCATCGCCTGTAGTCCGTCTGACTACAACTTAATGTCACCCCACTTCCGCTCAAGTGGCGTGTGAGCACTCATGGCATAGTCATCATCTGTCTCCAATTCCTTCTCCGCCCTTGCTGACGCAGCCTTGGTCTCATAAGCCTCTCCTTTGCTCTTCTTCCTTGGACACTAGATCGCATAGTGACCTAGTTCCCCACAGTTGAAGCATTTGACCTTGGAGAGGTCCTTCTTCTTCTGTTTCTCTTGCTTTCTTTCAGATGCTAGGGCAACATCCTCCTCTTCCTCCTT
>APFE031584879.1:5531-21914 GCA_000404065.3 Pinus taeda | reverse complement strand
GTGACCAAATTTTGCTTGAAAACTCTTTGAAATGACAAAATTTGACTTTGACACTTCAAAATAACTTTGTAAGAGCATATTTGATCACTGTAGGAAGGCTGTAAAGACTGACACTAACAGATTCATGGATGAAATCTACTACAAGAATGAATATAGAAGAGATGACAATGAAATCCTACTTTGCAAAACTGATCAAATGCTGTTTTAATTACAACAGACCCCAAATATCATGAAAGAAATGGAAATCTATCTTTTTGGGCTACATAAGGGTCTTTTCCTCAAATCATGATCTTAGAAGGAAGAAGTGAGGCCAAAACACCTATTGAAATATTTGTGGCACCTCTTTTATCCCTTCTAACCTGATACTGAAGTAAGACACAAATGGAAGCAAACTAATAAATAATTTATCAAATCTACACTACTTGCAATGAATTACTTCTAAAAATAGTTTAACCATGAATCTATGAAACTAAGCTAAGGATAAAGATACAGGAAGAGGAGCCTTTGCTACTAGAGTTGGGCCCTAACCCAAGAGCTTCAGCCCTCTAAGTTAACTTAGTACTGGATCAATAAAAAGCTCATTCTTATTACCAAAATAGAAAATTACATCAAAGTCTTCCACAAGTCTGGAGCTCGAAAATAGCTAGATTTTTACAACAAAAATTTTAATCCTAATGAGGCTCTAGGCCTCTCTACTTATACAAATAAAGTCTTCAACGACTTCCTTAAATTTAGGGAGGCTCAACTACCAAACTCAAGATGAACTAACTCTTTGTCTATCGCTTACTCGGCTACCTTCTAATCTTCATGACTTGGCTGCTTGCACTCCGAGCTGGTGGGATTAATGGAGGAATATTGAAATGGGGGAGGAGTAAATGAGGAGGATTTACCTCCTACAATCTCTCTCCCTTGTCCCATTCTAGTTTTAAACCTTAGTCTTGCAAAAATTCCTTGATTTTCTCTTCCAAAACTGCATTCAATGCATATTAGTCCACTAGGCATAATATCTCACTTTAACTCATCTCATTAAACAAAATATAATCAAAACATGTAATAATTTGTGAGAAGAGTTGGTTTGACTAAGCTAGGAGGTGAATTTAGGCCCATATAATTACCTAATGATGAGGCTCATCATCACCCCCCTACTGAAAGTGTTGCTCATCCTCAGAGCAACTCAATCAATATCAATGTCTTTTATAGCTCTAGTGGCCTCCCTAACATCCCATGTCTATGCTATGGTTTCCTCTTCTTGTTCATAGAAACCTACTTTCTTTTCTACCTCCTCCCACTGCCTCCTTTCTTCTTCTTCCTTCCTTCCTTCTAGCATTCCTAAGATCAATGGTGGACTTGGTCTCAAGCCAATACAATGGACTTTGAGCCTTTGCATATATTTCTTGTACATGGGTGTCTTGTTCAGTGCTTCTCACTGTTTGAGGAGAGTAGTAATCTCTTATCTTTAAATTGTATGGCAATATGTTCCATATCCTCAAATAAGCTTGCATGCTTTCATCCCCTAACAACTTGAACATGTCCTCAAAATGTGAAATTTCTTGCTCTTGGGTTGCAAGAAACCTGGGTGCAAGCTAAGGATCATTTGCAATTAAATTATGTGTACTGATGAGAGCCATTGGATTGGACTACTCAACTCTGATCATAAGAGGTTCTGTTTGTTCTCTTGCCAAGATTCATTTTTGCATCCCTTGCTTCCTCATGGTTCATCCATGATGCCAAAGCCATCAACTGTAAATATCCTAGCTTGGAATTAGGGTCACATACATTCATGTTTGTTAAGGCCATGTTATGCAAATAAAACTCAGACATCTTGGCCCTATCTTCAAATGTACTTTAACCACAAAGATCAATGAACTGTCTATAATCCTGGAATGGCATAGTGCCTCTCTATGCTAGGGTCTTGATTTTGAACTACAGCCATTATTCCTTAAGCTATAGGGCATAGGATTTAGCTGGCACACTACACTGGATTGCTTCCAAAGAGAGACTGGCCATGGATGCCAATTGATTTTCTCTTTCTTGCAGTTTTCCTCTCAACCATGCATTTTATGTCTCTAACTGATTTCTCATTATGGCCTCTCTATCTCTCAAGCTACTTAGTTCTCTGCCCATCTCCTTGAGCTTATCCTCCATGTGACCAATGTCCTCCACCCCCTTGGACTTGGCAATCTGCATCCATATATGAGTTCTGGCTCTCTCATTCTCAAGCTCAAAGAATAATGGAATAACAATTTTTTGTGGAATGAACCTACCCCCTTCAATAAATCTGTAGTAGGAGTCAAGTTTAGGTTGGGGGCTAGAATCCCTTAGCTCTGGGTCCTATTCTTTAGTTTCTTGTTGTAGGATTCCCTCCTTATCCAATTTCTGAGTCTTCTGTAGGTTTAGAAGAGTCTCTTGTAGGACTGCTTCTGCTTCCTGTAGGTCCCATTGTGTATCATGTAGGATTGCTTCTCCCTTGGATGAGGTGGATCTAGCTATAGGCCTTCTCACATAGATGATAGGAGACTTAGGAGGAGGTATTTTCTCCTGTTGTTTAGGTGAGTCCTCAATTACAATGGGAAATTTGGTTGGATTTTGGGGTTTCCCCTGCCTTATCCTCATGCTTTTCCTTGTCCTGAAATATAAAGGGGTTTGTCTCTGTCTTTTGCCTTTCTGTTTGATAGGGGTTCTAAGAGAAGTGAGGGAAGCTATTGCTTCCCTTTCAGTGGGTTCTAGAGACACCCTATGTTATGAAACCAGCTCAAAAAAGATAGAAAAGATAGATCAACGCCTTAGAATTCAGCCTCTTCGAGGGGGCAACCTCCTTTACATTACATAAATGAACAATTCTTGGATGATACAAATGAAAATACCTCCTTTCTAGATATAGGAGTCTAAGGGGTCATAACATAATCAGAGCCGACATAACAATAATAATGTAAGGGTACAATAATAACAATAGTGGGCTTCTATGGGGCACAATAATAACAATATGGGCACTTCATGGGTACATCAATATAATAAGTGGGTTGTACTAATAACAATAAGGGGTTACACTAGTAGTATATGGGCCTAACAACATGGAAAGACTATTTGGGGATGATTGTCTTCATGCTTGTGTAAGGAGACGGAATACACTATCCTATAGCTTGAAGATCATGGAGTATCACTCCCCAATCAGAATGAGAGAGGCTTTTGCAAGAGTGCCCCTTTATAAACAGACAATGTAAAGCTTGAAGGCCAACTGGATTGGCCTAAAGTTTAGTCCTCCATTACTTTTAGGACTATTGGAAGGGGTCAAGGAAGAAGAAGAACACATGCAATGGGAGGAAGTAGAGAGAAAGGTAGGGTTTCATGACAGAGAAGAGGACATCACCTCGGAAGCATGGGATGTCAGGGAAGCAATTAAGGCCATCAAGGATGAAGAGCTGGATTAGTTGCTCAGAGGATGAGAAACCCATTCAGCAAGGGGGTGATGATGAGCCCTAGAAATGGGTAAATTTATGGGCTCATTTTGTCTATTATTCTTGTTTAATCCACCATTCTTCTTAGTTTTATGCATGCCTTTGAATATATTTATGTTAATTGAGTGAATGGGAATAGTCACTTGGACACAAAGTCTAATACGTGCTTATTGCAGATTTTTGGACATTCTTTGGACTAAGGTCAGGCATTTATGAGCAAATTGGTAGCCAAATACGAAGGAACAAGGCTGAGGATTTATAGGAGGGGTGTCTCCTACACTAAATGACCCCTTCCTCGAGTTCTCCACCATCAGCTCGGAGTTCAACAACCCACCAAAGATGATTTTAAGGGGCAGCCAAGCTCCTAAAGTTAAGGAGGAATGTTGGGAGTCCTTGTTTGCATAAATAGGAAGGCTTCAAGCCTTAGTAGTTTAGCCAATGAACGAATTATTTTTGCACTTTAGTGCAGCCCTGTATCAACACATTTTTGAGTTCTTCTTGCAGACAATTTTTGTGATGTAATGGTTATTCTTTGATTAATGAAGATGAATCTCGCTTTGCTCCAGCTCTGAGCTTTCTTAGGAGGTTGTAGCTCTTGGGGTTGGGCCCAACCCAAGTGCCAGTACCTCCTTTGTGTACTATTATGTGTTTTCTTGCATTCATACAATAATTTCTGTTATTTAGGTTAAAATCTTGCTTTGTTAATTAGGTTGTTTTCGATGATTAAGATAGTTTTTCATGCTTCATGTTGATTTGATAGTCTGGTAACAGAAAAGATCCACAAAAAGGCTATTAAGCAATCCTTGATCTCATTTCTCCCTCCTTGGGACCATGAACTGAGACCAAGGCACACTTGCTGCCACAAAAACACTGTTTTTGCCTTCCAATGCAATTGCTAGTGTTAGATTTTAAGTTGGAAAAGTTGATATCAATTGTGTTTTCATGTTTAGATATGTTCTTGCTCAGTTTCCATACCTTTCTTGCATGATTTCCTGTCTATAAATTTATGTTCATCATGTTTTTGGTTTTTAGGTCAGATTGGGTCAAAATAGATAAATCTCTGTTTTTTTTAGTCTTGCTTGGATCAGTTTTGAATAGAAGTGTGCAGAGCACCTGTAAGGCACTCCAGCCTATCCTTCCTTCACCATGCAACTTGTTCCAACCTCTTTCCCAAGGTTTTCCTCACTTGTTTGCCACACTTTCCCAAACAACCCTAATTTCTACGTTTTTGTGCAAAATCGCTTCCTTCACGTTTGAGCAACTCCAACCATCTTCTTCACTCCTGAGCTTCATCTACCAGATTCTAGACCACTTAATATCCTTATCCATCTTTCATTTCCACTTTCCCACCGTTTTTCCACCATTTACCCTCTAAAAACCACTTTCGGCCTTCCTGTAGAACTTCTTGTAGAACCCCTGCAGACTTCCTGTAGAAGTTCACGCGAGCAGTTTTTCGAGATCTGATCGCTATGGAATTCTCTAGAAGGGTGCTAGGGACCCCTTAGGTCCTCTTCTCACCTTCCCAACCTCCTGCAAACGCCCACTCCATTTCCTTTTGCCAATAAACCTCTGCACAATAAAAAATAGTTAAAACACATGCATAATAATTCTGCACAAAATTAATCAAAAATACAAAAAGATGATTTTTCCATATTTTCCTTCAGAAGTAGCTTAACCACATGCATCTTACCTTTTCAAGAGTCAATGGAATCCCTTCCAGCATCTTTCATCTATTTTCTTGCACAAATAGGGTTAGTCGGTAAAATTAGAGATTGCTAGGGTTTGCATTTCATTTCAGCTTTCATCTTCTTTCTGCAAGTAGACTAGCCTCTCTTGAGTTAGCTTTCATCCATCACAGTTAAAAGCTTCTTCTAGGAACTCATAGAATTTTGCTTAAGCTCCTAGCGAACTTGTGTCAGCTGATCAAGTGACAGCTTGCAGTAAGAGCTAGTACTTGTGCATATAGCACTGTCGCTTCCAAGTTTGTTACGAGCTACCAGGTTGATAAAAGTAAAGTAGAGAGTCCCAGGAGTTGCAGCATCATTGCTGCAATACTGGAGCTCACCAGTTGGTTGTAGCAATTTTCGCATCCGCTATGGACTATTCCCCTGGATGTTAGATAGATCCTTCTGGTTCATGTGTGTCTCTTCTTTGGGCTTATTATTATCTCTCACTTAGAGGCTCACTTTTCTTCCCACTTTTGCAGTAAGAGAACCCAAACATAGTTGCGTTGCACACTCACCTTGCTTTTTGAAGATACCATTGCATCACTCTCCCGTGCTAACAGCTAGAGCCACAAAAATCTTTAAGGATTCGACAACCGGGCCTTTATATTGGATGGGACTCCTACACCAAATGACGTGAGATCTAATTGGGACTTCATATCGAGGAGATCCCCTTGGTTGACGTATTTCTAACACCGTCAACGATGGGGGTTATTTTTAAGGTAGCATCCTTTCTCCTTTCAAGGCATTAATACCGTAAGCATGTAGTGCATGATATTCTAATCATATGTGTGTTGTTTTTGTTAAGTTCATTTTCTTATAACACCCATAACCATTTGACTATATATGCACGTAGCTATTATTAAGAGGTTGTCTATATGATCACGAGCGACATCGGGTGGGGTCCTAAATATGATATTAATATTGTTGTGTGGCCTTACACATTTTTATTTATTTTTTATTTGTTTAGAATCTCATTTTAGTTTGTGTTGGAGTGTCTTATGATATGCCTTTATTTTATTAAATATGCATTCACCTATGTCTTTTAGTGGAAATTTGGTAATTTGTATTATCAAAAAACTTGTAGCTAAGCTAGACACTGCAATCACATCACATTGTATGTCGTGAGATGTCAAACACGATAAATAGTTCCATATCAAAGTATAAACTTTACATATCCATTCACAAAAAAAATCTCAATGTGTTTTTCTTATTTTTTTGTAAGGAAAATGTTTACTTTATTGCCTTTAAATCATGAAAATGCATAGATACAAAAGAGTATGGAGTCTACAAGACACGTTTTCTCCCAAGAAACTAGATAAAATGGAAGAGATATGCAATAAGCCTCCCTATTGTACAGTTTACCAAAAAAATAAAATAAAAAACATAAAAAGATCTACCCATAGAGAAACTAGTCCAAAACAGAGTTTAATATCAAAGTTAACCAGCATATAGTGAGTCAGACAATAAGGTGAGTTCATAGTATAGGAAACTAAACTCACCTTAGATTGGGATGTGATGATGCAGGTGTAATTTCAAATAAAAAGGAAATTTAAATTGAGCAAACCAAAGTCAAATTACATAATGTAGAACTTGAAATTAAGAGTAGAGATGCGTCTCCTTTATATTTAGAGCCAGTGATATGTCTATGGGGTTGTCTTTGGAGCTTTCTATCATGTCAAAGATAAGAACACTGCCATGCTTCATTGCCAACCTTGAATAAGGAGTGGAGAGAAGGTGACTCTATTTCTCTAATTTCTCCATTCAAATATTGAGCTCAAGACGATCTAATTCATGGGGTAGAAGAGCATGGGTTGTTGGTCTTCATTTTTTTTGCTGAAAAGCCACCTTGATAGACATCATTTCAGCAATAATTACGTTTCCCTTCACTTTTGTTGCATTTTTCTTTCACTTTTACTAATAAATTGAAAAAAGACCATGAAAATGTATTTTTATTATTTTATTATATTTTTTATTATTTGGCAAATTTTAAGCATTTGGAAAGTCATTTTACGAGTTTTTATCATAACTAATTCAATCTTGTAATTCTTCATTCGTTAAGATATCTGCAAGCATTTTGGGATAAATCAAAGACATGGGTTTTGTTCCCATCCTTCATGACATCAACACTTGCCTTCTAGATCTACAAGAAACCACTTGCAAGTGTCTATTCAACTTTTGGTTTATGGGTTATAGCCTTGTACAATTAATCAATGCAAGCAATTTCTGAATAAAAGCATAAAAGGTACAATGGCACGCATACAAACTTACACAAAGATTTTATCCTTAAACCCAAGACTGGAAAAAACCAACAAGTTCTTTTCATTATATTTTTTGTCCAATATTTCCATACAATATACATCCCATGGCATATGAACTGCCAATCGAATCATAGTTCCATAATCGTAACTATAAAACCATGGGAAAAACCACCATATGCCACAAAACCATTTTTAGCAAAATCATGGGCTGAAAAATGCCAAAAGAACATATGCAAAAAACTACTCAAAGAAATTCTTTTGGGGTGTTTCCCTGAACCTCGTGCAAGGGGAATCCCACCCCGCCTCAAACCCCCCTTTGTCTGTGGTGCATATAAGTCATGCAAGTAATATAACATATGCCCAACTTGGTCAACGTTGCCACTTAGAGGAGAAATCATGATGTTTTAGCAAATGAATTCACCCAAATCCAAACAATCGCGATTCAGCATGTTTTGGCCTCCATAGCGGTCAAATTTGATGAAGATGAATGCTAAATTAAGTGTTTGGTTACCCCGTAGAGGATTATCAACAAAATGGTTTTATTTTTGCTTTGTATAAATACACATACAAGTGAAGGCATTGGAATTAAGTTCCTTCATAATACAAACTTTTAATTAAGTTTGTACTGAGTTTTTGTGATTAATATACAACAACTTTGAGGTTCTACAATCCATAATTTGTTTAGTCTATGCAATTGAAACCTTAGAGGGCCCCCAACTTCTTGGAATGTGCACTATCTCATGTTTTGATACTTTGATTTCATGTGCATAGTTTGTTAGCAAGCATATCTTTGATTTCTTTCTAATTCATATGTCATACATGTTTATCAACTCTCATTTATTTTACAATAATCATTTATTTTAATTAGAGTAGAGTCTTATTTTAATAATATGCTTGAGTGTTGCTTGTCAAGTAATTATTGATTGGTTAGCAAAGTATTATTGCAAGCCCTTTCAACCATCAAGAGTTGAATAAGAGACAATATAGCCAAGTTTTCCACCCACGAGGCCTCACTAAAAGCTTAACAAGCCAATTAAACTTGATTCAATTTCCTTCATTTCATTTTATTTGATTTAGAGTAGTTTTACATTCAATGTAAGAGGGATTAGATTTATTTTCCAATCATTAGTCTCCACAAGAGAAGAGAATATTATTGTGTGAGCCATTCGAGGCGTGGTATGCCACATCTAGAGTTTCTACTTATGTAAGCTTTGGAAGCCTATATTAGAAGAGATTAGTTCCATTTTGTCTTGAAATATACCATGGTAGCTTAAAACATTTATTTGCTTTGAAATAATTCAAATAGGGCTAGTCTTGATATCAATAACTTTTATTGTTCCCTCTGAAGTGATTTGATGTACTTATACATTTTTTAAACATGGATAATAAGTTTGAATTCCATCCTTAGTCAAAGACTTGAATTTTATTCTTATATATTAAACTTGATTTTTATTTTTAAATACTAAACTTTGATTTTATTCTTATATGCTAGGTTTCAGTTTTAGTCTTAAATTTGAATTGAAATTTGATTTTCATTTTCATTCAAAGTTTGCCTAGTAATTTAACTAGCTTTTACATGCTTTTGACCCTACATTGAATTTCATTCTTATCTCAAGACTTCAATAACATTCATTGCTAGTCTTTTGAAATATCATAATTTGTTTGAAATCTCATTTGAAATTCCCTTTTAGTTAAACTTAAAAATGACACATTAGGAAACTAAGCTAATTCTTTCACATATACAGAGTGTGCTTCTAAGTTAATAACTCCTAAATTTGTAAGATATATGTCCTAAATTATGCAATAAATTAGACCAACATGGGCCACAAATGATTTAGTGTGTCAATAATGCTCAGGAGTCTTGAATAATTTGGTGTCTTTAGTCTAGCTAGTGCCTAGATTTGGGACAAAATTTCTAACTAGCATATCAACCTCCTCATTCTCGTGAAATGCTCATTCCACCTTGACATCCACCTCGAATGCCTTGAGTTTCTTCTTTATTATAGATGGAAATGTGTGTTTAAAGGTAGATGTAGTAGCCACTATGGTAGATTTCGCCTTGGTTCAATGGACAAGGGATTTTCGTTGCTGAGAAAAGAATTGAACCATGAGCGTTAAAGCAAACAATAAACTAAAAACAAGAGAGTAGGAAAAAAACCTATGCCAAAATCATAATTTACATAGTTAAATAGGATGACATGTGAAAGGGCTTCAAATATTACCATCATTTTGTGTCGAAGGATCTAAGCAACCTTCATATTTAGCATATTGATGTTAGCTTTTTCCAACATGATATCCATTGTATTTTTCTTCATCATGCAGAGAACTCAATATCTACAAAAGCCTATCATTTTTTTCATTCTAGTTCAGACTATGAACAATGGTGTGTAGATCTGTATGTGGTGGAGTGTGCTCGCTACAATATAAAGTGGTTGTTCAAACAAAGCTAACTCCCAAACATGTAGCCAATCATGTCGTGCCATCAATCATCTATTACAAGGAGTGAAAAATCATCTTGAGCGAGTTGTTAGCAATTAAATCTCAAGGATTGAACTAGTATAGCTCCAAATGGAGTCTATACCTATTCTTGATTGTTGACCCCTTCATTGTCTAAACAATACAACTTTATTTTCATCTTGATGCACATGAAAGGGAATTAGAATGGGGATGTCCTTGATTATGGAGTGAAAAATCTCAAGGTTCTCCTCTGATTGCTAATTGATGGATACTTTACTAGGAGGAGAGCCATTATGAATTTTTGAGAGCACAATAATAACAATTTTGGAATCTCCTTCAATAATGAACTTTGAGAAATTTTGTTGTCTTACAGCCCTCAAACAAAAAATGAGTTCCCATATTTCCAATACATTAATTATTTTTTAACAAAATATGTTGGAGCAATTGAGTATTAGTGATTTGAAGCATGCTAGTTAGATGGTGGAAGAAAAATCAAGGGAATACACTAATAGGTTTCAGGATCTTACGAGTAGGTTGGCTTATCATATTCATAATACACAATATAAGCAATGATTCATTGGTATGACTATGTAGTGTAGTAAGAGAACCTACCATAGTAGGACTTGTTGGGACACGACACACTAGGTTAGAGCCCACTATAGTAGAGAAATGACCTACTAGAGTATAACTTATGGGAGAGTTAACCCTATATGAATAGAACCTAGGCATAACGCTCACCCATCAATAGAAAAGGTGATTGATCACCCAAAGTGATGCCCAAGTTAATAGAAAATGTTGAGAATTTGACTGTTAGAGTTTCTGAAAACCCCTCCAAAACCTACAAGGATAGGATTCCCTTTTGAGGCCCCAACAAAATTGAGCTTAACAAACCCAAAAGGAGGAGAAGAATAAACTAAGGGAGAAGAGGCTTTGTGGGGGTGGATGGGGAGGGGGGAGTTTATAAATGTTGGGGGAAGAAGAGATATTGAAATCCTTGTTGAGGAGGTAAATCCCCTACGCAGACAGAGGCGATCCCTACTAGCCTAGACCGGGTCTAGCAACAATCATACAACGCTACAGCGCAAGTTCCTAATTGCAAGTTAAAGACCAATGATGAGGGCCTACCTGGATTCCAACGCTAGTGCTTGTAGAAGAGGTGACACTCTCGTTCCTTTGTTTCGGCAGATCACGATCCCCACGATCTCCATGAATGGACACCTGCACATACAAAGAACGACACAAACACAAACATAAAATCCAACATATGAAACTATATATCAGTCAGAAAGGATATAACTCATCATTATTACAAATAATAATAAGAATGGAACCATAACAATAGTCGTTTATTGATAATAATCAAAGAAGAATACAACCATGGTTCTGACGTCAGATTCTCCTTTGGCTGGGTGATCAGCAACACCTGTATTGCAAAGCTTGTTAGGAGTAGGAACAAGCCTCTCTCTCTTTGGTTATTGGAAAAGAATCTCCTTACTTAGTTTTGGCCTTATGGGAATGAAGAAGGCTCTTGCAGCATGAAGCTCTTGGAAACTTGACAATTCTCAATCTTTGGAACTAGCTTGCCAAGAAAAATGGACAAGCTTTTATAGATGGAGGAAGGGGAGTTGGGATCATCCACAATGATCATGGGATTGGTTTTATCATCAAAGAAGCTTCTATGAGAGGTCGAAAACCACTTCCTCTCTATGGAAACCCGTAGCCAAACCACCCAACTCAAGATAGATTCAGTCCAGGAATTTGTTAGGATGAATCTTCCACCATTTGTTTGTTAAGAAACACCACTGATTATGGTTGGCGTGAGTGAGACTCTGTGACAGAGCGCCAACTGGTGCGCCCTCTTTGGAGGATTTCCCCCATTGGCGCGAGGGCTGCACTATGGAACCGCGCCAATGGAAAAAAGGCTATTTTTAGGGGTTTTAAGCAGGAGATATCTTCAGAGCAAATGAAATTCATGTTCAGGGGAATGCAATGCAAGTGTTTGCAGGTCATGTCACTTCTCATAGGTCTTGGAATGAGTCCTCCAAGATGCGGGAGAGGGGTAACAGGGACGGCGACAAATTGCTGTATAACAAGCCTATTTACAAAGAATATGGTTTTCTACGGGATTATATTCGATATTTTCATAAGGGCCCCTAGATATCATAAGAGTTTCAAATATTTTTTTTCTATTTTTCTCCCAAATCATAGTGACCAACTTCTCCTCATCTTTGAAGTTTCATCTATTTCATTCTTTTTAGATCTCTCAGAGGGAAAAACATTGGAAAATAATCCATATTCTATCAAGAAGAGGATTTTGTAATGGTTGTTGCCTCTACGAGGATATAATAAGTTAAATGCCATATTTATTACAATATAATTGACATAAGAGGATGGGACCTTAATCCCATAAGGAAGCATTAAAAGTGCAGATGTTGAGAAGATCCTCAAATTATTCACTTGCTTGATAGCATATCACATAGAGAGTCAACCATTCATTTTCTTTATGTCATAGTTAATCCCAGGTAAATTTATGCTCTAAGATATCAGCCATGCAAAGGCATGGCTAATTTGGGCTAAAGATTCACTTTATAGATATTATCCCAAATAATGTCTATGGAGATGTTGTGATGCCCTGCTGCCAAAACACAAGTCTCCTTGAGATTAAATATTTCTTTTGGTCTCTATCCTCATCTAAGTCTATGTGGGATGGTTGAAAATTTGACATGCCATTTCTTCAGCTCCATCTCTAAAGCAACATAAAATGTTCTTTGTTGAATAGGAATGTGATCCAGAAAGACCTACCAACATCTCCAATCATAGTTGGGTTGGGGTCCCAGTATTGATGGACGGTAGTTCCTTGTTCTGCCATTAGGATTTCTTTTAGAATCATGAAGTGCTAATTGTCCTAGAGATGAGATAATCCATGCCAAGAGTCTTAGCAAATGAGGGCAAGGTAACCATTTCCTACTTCCCAAAAAGTTGTTAATGATTTATTTTTCCAAATAGAGTTCTAAAGTATGGATCCACAATAATCTCTCTCCATGTGAATCAAGTAACAATCACTGATGTATTTACATTTCCATAGATTGCTCCAAAGCTCACCCTTTCCTTGAAGCCATCACCACTATGTTTTTGGCACCAAGGACTTCATTAAAAAGTTATGGATTCCCCCAACTCTATTCCCATTTTTGTGCCTTATTTATTCCATGCCATGGAAATTCCTTTAAATATTATGAATGACTTTGAAGATGTTAGGAACAATAAGTACAAAAAATAGGTATAAGTGTATATCTTGAAGAACTAATTTTAGAAGGATTGGATGGGAAACAATTTTCAAGAAGTGAAGAATCTAATAGGAGAGCCTTTTATTTAGCTTAGAGAGGAGGTATTCCCAAGAAGTGTTAAAAGCAACTAAATCTATGAGTGGAGCTCCTAAATATTTAGTTGGAAGGGAGCTCCTAGAGAAGCCAAGAATACAAGAAATATGAAACTAGATGGATAAGGGCATGTTAAAGAAAAAATTATGGGATTTAAGATGATTAATGGAGGCACCTAAGGCATCGATGGAGTCACATACAACTCATTTGTCTTCATAAGTAGTAGGAGTGCCCATCAACATAGTTTCATCAACAAATTGACTATGAGAGATTGAATGAGAGTTGGTGTAAATTATAAGTCCATGAAGCTTGTTGGATTGAATAAATATGGCATATGCCATGAGAAGGAATGAAAGGAGGGGAGGTGATGTCGTTGATTGGGATAGAGAAAGGGGTGAGGATCCATATGGCCTGAGAAGAGTGAAATCCAAAAGTTAGGGGGATGGAACAAATGTATTGCCAACTAGGTTCGTCAAATTTTTTTAACATATCAAGCTTGATCAACACCCTACGTGTCCTGAAGTATTGAAGAGAATGAACAAATTCAAGGGTGAAAATTATGTTATCTAAGATTTGATGACCTTCCATGTACTCTACTTTCTCCAGAGAGGTCCAGCAGCATTAACGGTTTGAGGCGAGAAGAAATTGTTTTGGAGATGGTTTTTTAGATTAAATTTTCTAAGGGAAATGGGCCTAGATTCGTGGGACTCAACATCATTGTTATCTTTTGGGATGAGGGTAATGGAGGTGGCATAAAGGGCTAGAAGGAATCTTGAAATTCATTGAGACTCCTCAACTAGAGTATATAGATAATTCTTAACAATTGATTAGCAAAAATGGAAAAAATATGAGTTAAACTATCAGGGTCAAGATATTTTCCATTATTGAGATCCATGACAATATATTCCACTCAAGAGACAATTACAGATCTAATAAGACTAGCATTTTTTTCATCTGTGACAAGTTTGGGGATCTATTTGGTAATATTATTCATTGCGAGAGAGTAATCTAGTTGGGATGTTCTATAAGGGATTTGAAATAGCTAGTTAGTTCTTGCTCTATGACATGATGAGTGGTCAAGTGCATACCTTGATTATTCTTGAAAAGGGTTATTTTGTTGGAGTGCTTACTTTAAACCATGGTTTTGTGAAAAAAATGGTGTTGTACTCCCCTTCTTTTAACCATTGAACTCATGACTTTTGACACTAGACTATTTCCTCTTGATGATATTTCTCTTCCAATTACCATCGGCTTGTTGTTCCTAGCTAGCTTGAGCCTAAGATAAACCATTAGTGATAATTGTTCATTAAATACATGTCATTTTAGCTTATTGGTCTTTGAGTTTGCAAAATGTTTCCAAAGACTATTTTGTTCCAAGTTTTAAAGTAGTGCTTCAAAACCTTTAGCATTTGTTGGAAATAATAAATTAAGGTTCCATGGATATTTGTGGCTTTGTTCCATCAATTATTTATGTTCTCTAAAAAATCTTGGTTGGAGAGCCATAATTTTCCAAATCAAAATGGTTATTTTCTAGGAATGCATGGAGTGTTAAAGACGAGATTGATGGGCCAATGATCAGATCTTATTGATGGTAGGATGCTAGCTTCTAAAACCTTCGCTAATAAAATTAAAGATTATGAGATGAAGTAGTGATCAAGTTAGCTAGCAATTTGTTGGATGCCCCCACATTGATTATTCCATGTGTAGGTGCCATTGATGATTTTTATATCTATTCATCTGGAATCATGGATGAAGGAGGAAAAGGCTTTGCTATAGGAATCTAGCCTATGAATTTCCCCTCCTTTTTGCCTTAAGGAGATGATAAGATTGAAGTCCCCGCCATAACCCAACTCTTGTTCTACACAAGAGGTTGGAGATTTTGAAGGTTATGTAGAAAATCATACTTCTCGATTGTAGATTGTGGCCCATAAACATTGGTGACGATCCTAGTTTTAGAGGAATCAATGAATCAAAATTTAGTTGGTAGACTATTTTTAATAATAAATAAGTCACTGAGAGTGATTATGCTAGGGTTGCAAACCAGGACCAAGCCTTAGATGAGCCTCTGACATCTAAATTGTAACCATGTTTTTTCTCTGGAATCTTTTATGAAGAGATTTCATTGCTTTCGTAGATAATTTAGTTTCTTGGAGCATTAAAGTGCATTGGTACATACCTTATTCTGTAAGAGTCTCTGATTAGTGTCACCATTGATGCTCGATACGTTCCATGAAATTATCTTCATTCATAATTTTTGGATAGAGAATGTTGGAAATAGTTTATGATTAATGCATTTTGACCAGAATTCACTAGAATATCTCCAATCTCCTTAAGAACTTTGTCATATTTAGAACTCATGATCTAGGTGGATATCAGTGGCCACCCACCTCTTCTATTGTCTCAATGGTTCTCTATCTTATTAGCAAATTTTCTATGATTTTTGGGTCCCAAACTTCTAGGTTTGTATTGAGGCCCAAAACAATTTTTTTTGCAATTTAGGGGACTATGGGTTACCATGTGTTAGGGTCCCACCCTAACCCTCTTATTTATGTCATGGGATCACGTCATAGTCAAGAGTCAATAAAGCCCATATTAATATTTGTAAGTGGTTAACCCGCAATTAATGACGGGACCACAGTTAGTTGCAAATGGGCGGTAGTATTAGATAGAGGGTAAATGGGCGGTAGTATTAGATAGACGGTATTAATAAAACCCACGATATTGGCCCGTGGTATCGCATGTATGAGTCATATATAAAGGATAGAGACTCCCTGCGAGGAGTATCGTGTCTTGTTTTGTAATCGAGCTCTGCTCTATTGGAGGTTGCCCTCTCGAAGAGGCCTGTGAACACTTCTCTCTGAGTAATAAAATCATTGCTATTCTATTTCTGGGTATATTTTCTTCGCATATTCTGTGTTCTCGGTATTATTTCTCGCATATTCTCGGTTCGGGATTGCTTTGCAGGTTAAGAAGCATAACAAGTGGTATCAGAGCGCTTTCCAGGGCTCGGTGGGATCTCCAAATTTTAGCAAAAAAAAATTTTGGCTAGAGACGTGTTCCGGCGTCTTTAAACCACGGGATCTGTCATTGAGCGCATAAACCTGCGGAT
>APFE031584874.1:70739-84997 GCA_000404065.3 Pinus taeda | reverse complement strand
AAGTGCATGTTTAGAGAAGGATTGCTCTTAATTGTCTTGTTTGTCACTAGAAAGTCTTAGGCTTCTAGGGAGGTTGGTTTTGTCCGCAAGATTAACTCTTTCCGCATGACACATACATTTTGAACACCTTGATTCCTCCACAAGGTCCAACAGGTCATTTCCCATTAAACTCTAGGCTGCTTGGTAGAACTCAATGGTAAAGTCGTCGGGACTAGGGGCCTTATTCTTCACCATTTTGTTAACCACTTCCTCCACTTCTTCCTTTGTGATAACCCTGAGCAAAGCCATATTTTTTTCTCTAGTTACTTTCTTAGGGATATGTTGACAGACCTTGTTTATTTCCTCCGCCTTGTTGATATTTGGCTCTGTTAGGATGCGTTTTAAATAGTCCACCAGGAGCTGCTCCATGTCTTTCTGCTGCAACACTCTGTTTCCTTGACTATCTTTCAATGAGAAAATTGTGTTGTGATGTCTGTGGTTCAACATTGTGTTGTGGAAAAATTTGGAATTCTTTTCCCCGTCTTTTATCCATTGGACACGTGATTTATGTTTCCATAGAATTTCTTCCTGCTTGCGCCTTTCCTCCAATTGGTTGATTAACCCGCCTTCCTCCTCTGCCAATTCCTCGCTTCTTCCTTCTTCAATTATTTGTTGTTGTATTCCTTCCATCATAGATTGAAGTTTTCCTTTCTCCTGTTGGATGTTGCCAAACTCCTCCTTATTCCATTTTTTAATTTTGCCCTTTATTTCCCTAAGTCTGAGCTAGAACATGTGCATTTTTTTCTAGCCTTCCGTTCCCATCTTGCTTTCCTGCCACCAGTTTCTTACTTTGTCTATGAAATCTGGAGCTCTAAGCCAAAAGGACTCGAAATGAAAAGGTCTCTTTTTATTCTGATTATTCATGGCTATTTCTAGTTTAATTGGCTAGTGATCAGACCCTGTAGAGGGGAGGATAAAGGCTTCATAAAAAATTTCCATACCTATTATGTGCTCAGAGATGAGAAATCTATCTAATCTTGACGCAATTTGTTTATTCCCACCTCTTCTATTGTTCCAGGTGAATTTCCCATTTATTATAGGTATATCTACTAACCTTAAGTCTATTTGGACATCTCTGAATCTTTCCATCTCCGGTTCTTCTCTGCTGATTCCTCCTTTCTTCTCCTCCCTAGAGGTTATCAAGTTGAAGTCTCCTGCGATAATCCACTTTTTCTCCTGGTGCATATCTTTAATTTTTTCTAAATGGCTAAGGAAGAGGCCCCTATCTGCCTGGGTATGGGGCCCGTAGACCATTGACACCACCACCCATTCACTTTTCACTATGAGTCTAAATCGTCCAGTCAGGATCCTTGGCATTCCTATCCACGAGTCTGAGAGGACTTCTGCTAGATTCCATATGATTCCTATCCCTCTTGTGCTTCCTTTGGCATCTATGGTTACTTGCTCATATCTTGGGCTTATTTTACTGAGGATTTCCTCCATCTTCTGCCCTGAAATTTAAATTTCCTGAATGAGCATTATTTGTGGTTTGTCCTTCCTCAGTCTTGCCGCTAAATGTCTCTGTTTCCCTTTGTTGTTTAGGCCTCTAATGTTCCATGATGTCAACATCATTGATGAGTTTGAGATAGATTTTGGAACACTGCTGACAGCGGGACCACTCTCCTTGTGTTCACCAACATTTCTTCCACTAGTTGGATGGAATCTTTAAGATTTTTCCTTCCTCTTTTTTTTTCCCTCCCTTGCCTTGTCCTTGCTGATCTGTTCTATTTTCCCTTTGGCTCTCTTAGTATTCTTCGGGCATTGTTCTACCTTTTTCTTGTTTTGCCTTGTACTGCTCAAAAGTTTCCGCATACAACCTCCTTTGGTCCTCCGGGATAAACCTCTCATCCAAATTCCTCCATTCATTCAATAATTTTCTTAGGACTTCTTCTTCTTGACTTAGGTCTTCCCTGATTGTCTCTGTGTCTGTCTCCATCTGTTTTGTTATTTCTTCCTGTTCCTTACCTTTGTCCAATGCCTCACTCAAGGCTTTCCTTTTCGTATGTGTTCTTTCATTGCTAGAGCTATTGTCTAACTCTTTATCTTCTTGATTTCCCATGGCTTGATCCTCCTCTTCTCCCTCTTCCTGTAATATTTCAAAGCTGTTTGATTTCCTTGGGATTGGTTGATTTTCCTTCTTTCCTTCCTTGGAGGTTTCTTTGTTTATTTTCCGTCTACTTTTCACCTCTTGGAATCCTTTGTGGTCAGCTGGCCCTCTTTTTTGCAGGTTACTTCTCCTTTCTTCTTTTTCCATTGTAATCAAACACTCCTTAACCAGATGACCATGTTCATGGCATCTGCGGCATCTAAATAGTATATGCTCATAATCTAAGTTTTGCTACCAAACTTCCTCATGATACTCAAGTTCCACAAAATATGGGATGTGGTTTGCTAGGTTCATATAGATGCATATCCTGGCGTACGATGTATATCTTCCCTTCTTTGTGGTTTTTGCTATTTTCACAAAACTTCCTATTGAGTTTCCTATCCCTTCCAATATTTTCGAGTCCCAAAAATCTATGGGTAGCCCAAATAACCGAACCCAGACTGGTGCTGCTAGAAATTTTCCTTATCAGGGTTATAACATTCCTCCCAATATCTCATAAAAAGACCAGCATTATAATAAAAATAAGGGCCATTTTCAAACACTTTTTCCTTATCTTGTAGGTTTGAGAAGATTACCGTAAAGAAGCCCTTCACTCCCAGCTTGAGCTCAATGTGTCCTTGGGGCTGCCATTTTTGCTTAATCCACTTGGTAAGGTCTCGTTCTGACGGCCATATACTGACAAACTTGTAGATAAGGGCATGATCTTTCATGTAACTTCTGTACCTTTCTAGTTTATTCACAGGAATCACAAACCTAGGTTTCTCCTCTGCACATGGTAGGCATCTTCCCCTTCTTCCCGCCTACCAAGTCGCTCCCAGAACTGGACCAACATTCTCGTTCTCCTTTTCCGACTGACTGTTATGACCATCTCCTATCATGGAATCCCGATAGGAGGGGATCTCTCCCCTCCTAACTTCTTCTGACATAACTGTGTCCCTCAGCTGTTCGCCTTGTCTACTTCTATGGCTCTCAGTTGTCTGCACCCTAATCTTTTCTTTGTTCCTCACCGTCGGTTCCACCACATGGCTGCCATTAGGTTTTTGGCTGGAGAGCTCTCTTCATCCACCTGAAGTTGAAAAAAAAAGTATTAATAATATCATTTTTATGTTCAAGAATAATATTAAATTTTTCATTTGTTAATTCTTCATTGGATGAATTTTATGTCTCTGTAGTAGCATAAAAACTCCTCATTTTAATGATTCCTCAAAAAACCATTTTCATGTTTTTAACAACCAACTGGTACATTTATTAGCACATAAATAATGTATACACACACACACACATATGGCGTTTCTTACAACATCGGAGAAAATGAGAAAGCTTAAAAAAACAGAGATATGCAAGAAAGAAATAAATTCAAAGAAAATAAAAATTGCAATAGAAACTAGGTGAACGAAAAAAAAAACCAAATGCATCAGGTCACCAAGGTCAATCCCCTAAGTGCCTCCCCAACAATGGCACCAAAATTTTGGGTGTAGTATAGGGTCTATAAATGTACCAACATTTAATTTTCAGTCTGGACAGTTCATGAACTTCGAGATGCAGCATTGGAAATGCCAAAGAGAGCCCCTGGAAACCTGTAAAACAAATTCTAGTTTATCTTGTGCATTAATCTCGCCAATAAATGAAATCCTGCATTAAAAGAGAATTCAAGATACACCAATCCAAACAATTAATATCATGTGGGAAATAAAAGGCAATCCTATACTATTTAGCAATGTGAAAGGAAATTCTAAGTACGAGAAAATAGAAGGGAAATCAAAATTGGAAACCAAGCAGTGCCAGCACAATATCAAAAAGACTGTAAATGCTGGAATAAATTCATAAGCAAATCAAAAACCACTCTTCCTGCACTAATTCTACTGCATCTACCCCTGTGTAAAATTAACCTGAAATAATTGGCAATATTTATTATGTAAATAAACTTATGAAAGAAATGAATTCAATATAGATTCTCTCGCCTTTATTTTCCCTAGAAATAAATCTTGTAAAATTGTCCATAAGTTTAAAGGAAACTACAGTGGAAAATAAACATTATCATTTTTCAAACATGAGGCAATTTCCTTTTCATAAATGTCGGCTCTGCAAGCAGCATGATTTAAAATCACAGAAATATATATCTGATCTTTGCTTCTAAGTAACTTATGGTTTTTTGTAAGCATAGATCGAATAAATGCATTAATACCTTGAAAGCATGAACACTCAAGTCGATCTCAAGTTCTAGAATATAAATTAAACGGATCTGAATCAATTCAATGGTTTCAAGTTTCACATTACAGCTCATAAAGTCAGAGCGTCAATGAATAAGCCGATCTTGTAAATTCAAATATTTTGAAGGGATGCAATCCTTATTCGATATAAGGAAAGATTTTGAGTGCAAGAGCAATTTCTAATGTAGAAAATCAAATCAATATTGTAGCTGAAAGGAAAACATTGATGCATGATTAAATAACATCAGTTTGGAGGAGGAAAGAGTCTGAAATTAATTAAATCCTACGATAAGAATTTCACATAGAAAATAATTATTTAAATAAAATTTAATCTAAAATATGCAGAGCGGTGTCGAGCTGTTTTGGCGGCCAACCCAGACAGCTCGCACCCTCTATTAGTAACCTGGTTCACGCAAGAATTAAAATCATTAGATGCAACAAAAAAAAAACTGAACATGGAAAGAAATGCTTCAATTAATATTTAAAATAAGTCTTTTACATTATGCTGACAAACACTTAACTCTAACAACCTGGAGAAGTGATCCACTGGTTATAACTATGTGATGCTACAACAAGACCAACTTCTCTTCCCTTCTGCGCATTCCTTCCATTTCTGTGCGTGCCTATGCATGTGTATATATTGATTGATCTATTAATTGACTAACTCCCCCCTCACCAGACAATCTCTTCAACCTATATATGGATCAAAATACAAATTAAGGCTTTTAACATCCAATTGAAATACAAGAGGGGAAAATTGTGAATCTTAACAATTTTCCAAGAATAAAATGGATTTTGTAACTAAATGTAAAAATAGGAATTGTTTCTGGAAAGTCATTCCTCTTTTCTTGGAATGATGTTGTGGGTGGACCAATTTCTTCCTCGAATTTCCTGTTCAAACAACATTGATTTCCTTAGAAAACTAGATCGCCTAGAACATTTTCTAATTATAAAAATAACAATGATGACTCCACATCAGATGGCACAACGATGCATCATCATGTTGGTTCTAAACCATTGCCATCGCATCAAGCGAGGACGATGGTAAAAATTCCCACATGTTTCTTTCTCATGCGGAAATGCATCGTATCAGATAATCTGGCGTTGTGGTCGAGATGGAGTCTAATGATAGATTTGATCCCTTCCCTCTTTCATGGCACTACGCTGACCTGGAGCTTATTCCCCTTATCGTGGAATCCATCATGTTATTGCACTTTCCGGGAGCCAAGTGTACTTTAGTTGTGAAGCAAGTTAACACTGTCCCACACTCAATAAATATTTGGTCCTTCGAAGAGCAATGGTCTCAAATAAAACCACCAATGTTGTGTAGTGTCTACACCGAGTTATATTTCTTTGTTGTAAATCATTTTTCCAATTTGATGGAGTCTCTGACCACTTCAAATCCGTTGGCTTTATGAAAGCATGACAAAATGGGCATGTCCTCTCCCTTTCAAACCATTTCGAGACACATTCCTCACAAAATATATGTTTATAACATAATAATATGGGAGCATGCATTTTCTCCTCGCAGATTGTGCACAAGTCTCTAGCAACAAGAACCTCCTCTATAGTAGCACATGACCCATATCAGACTTCTTTGCAGGATAGTGCCTTCAATGCTGCAAAGAATGATTGCACCTTCTCCACAATTGATGTCAGCTTAAAGGTAAGGTACAACCCTATTGTAAGAGATGAAAACAGGCTACCATATTCTTTGTTTAAGAAGAAGCGATACCAAAGAGGTGTAGGAAGTAATAAATAATAGAGTAACAGAATGTATTCAACCAAATTCAACATCAGTCCTTACTTCTGATAGTTACGGCCTCGACTATTCTTATAACATATCAAAAGACCACATTTTAAAACCATTACAGCTTGCTGCACCATTGTACCATTGACCACAATGATGAACAATGCATGCCAAAAGGGTGGTATTGTATTTGGAGGAAGCATAACAAATGGATACAGTAGATCTTCTCTTCTATACCACCAATAAACTCCAACCACATGTAACACAAACAACCAATATAATGCCGATGAGAACTGAAAATGAGTGTAGTCGAGAAACTCTTCAGAGTGCAAGAAGCCCACTTTAACTGGTGTAGGAATCCCAATTGGTACAAGAATTTTTTGCATGATACAGAACTCTATTGCATGGTGCAAGAATCTGCTACACTGTCCAAGAAAGTAAATGAAGGACCAAAGCCTATATAAAGGCACGATCAAACGAATTTTAAACCTGCAACATGCAATCCTTTATTAATAATGTTTTAATCCTCATAAAACAAGGGAAGTAACGAATATTCTCGAAAATAATCATTTAGCCAAACAACATCATGAGAGATCGAGTAAGAATAGGAAAAAACAAAGGCCCAACATACCCCCCTGGTTCTTGTATTGGCATAAACTTGTACTAGTATGAAAGCATCAACCTACAGAAGGCTATAACCTTCACTCATTCTCTAGCTCCTACAGGAAGGGAATTCCAACCCCTTGATCTAATCACCAACTACTACTGGTAGGAAGCTTCGACTTCCTCACTGGAGGCTCCAATCCTCAGCATCGTCCATGGACCATGTTTCATCAAATTTTGAGACGGGATCCACCTGCTTCAACACATCATAACTTGTAAGCCATGTTTCATCAAATTTTCATACTAGACCCATTAACAACACTTAAGCTCAATATCAAAAATAGTTGCAGAAAATCTGTTGCACAGAAAGCCAGAGAAACCGAGCTTGCCAATGTCACTGTTGAATATGGCTGGCATCTGTGCGCGTCGGGGTCCTATAATAAATCCCAATTGATCAAAACATGCCGTGAGAATTCTTGGGGTTTTCTGTTAACTTTCGGCAGATTTCTTCTGGCCCATGCCAATGGATTGCTTATATAAATTCATTCGTTGAAACCCTTTTCTTCATTCTTTAGGAGGCGTTAAGGTACGAGGGTAAATCCTCGCAGTTTTGGATGACTAAGTGGTGCCATTAATGTGGTTTATTGACCTATGAGACTAAAGGGTTTTAACAGTTGTTGGATAGTGAATTCTGGATGATTATATAGTCTTTTAATCGATCTTATGGGCTTTTTGGGGTAATTTCAGGGTCCTAGGGTTCATCGCTTTCGAGGTTCTTTCTATGAATGGAGTGGCTTTATTTGCATGTGAATACTGTTTTGGGCAGTTGGATTTATGTTGTTATCATGGGATTTTGGTTTTCTTGTTTTGTAATTGAATTCTGTTTTGTGCTTGGCAGATTGATTGGGGTTATCATATATTGTGAATTCTGGTAGAGGAGAATTATCTGGCTAACATTAAGTACCGAGAGAAAATTGTTGGGAAAGCAGCATCTCAAATGGGGAGGTTATATTTGGTTTAGTTAAGCGGGCGGATTTACTGCTGTCGATCATGCCATAGCCATCTTGCAAATATTGATCAGATCCTGTCCAAGGTAGGTGCCGTGATCGTTTTTGTTGCATTGTGACCGGGATGCTTTTTAGCTTGGTTTTCAGTTTTTGCCAGAGTTTTATGTTAGGGCAATGTCGGGCCTATCTGAAGTGCATGCTTGTGCTTTTGCTCCAGATTTTTATTGTTTTATAGTGTGTTGTGAGGAATTAGTCCCATACATTATTCGGATTACCTATTTTGTGGTTTGTTGAAAAAGGACAGTAAAAAATGTTTGATACACAACACAATTTCACAATCAAATTTATGTCAAAATAGGGCATTATTGGTTAACTGATGATGTTGAGTTGTTGTGCCATCGACAAAACCTCCATTATCACGGTGGTAGATGGCATGCGTTTGAAAACGATGAGGTTGGTTGCAAGTCATGGGTGATTATAGCGAAATATATCTCTGGTGATTATGGGCGATTGATCACAAGGAAGTGCACTCCTCTTTGTGCAGTTCCTGAAGCATGTTTCTTGAATCAGTTCCAAAAAGAGTGCAACATTATGTTAATATTCAATGCTCAGCTGAGTTGAAATTTGAGACTTGAGCTTTTGATGTTCCACATTATTTTGTCAAATGGCTATTTTCATCTATTTCCACCACCACTGAGTGACGACGAAACCAACATGTAAATGCAAGGCTGGCATGGATTCAGAGGCAAGACAAGTTAGACTATAGTCCACGGGACTATCGATAAACTGCTCTTGGTGAACAAGTCAAAATTTGACCAGCTTTCAAACTATTTATTAATTATTTTTCAATTTTCTGGATGAGTATGGTATGGCTGGAAAATTTACACTTTTTTCTCTGGACAAATCACTGCTCTTTGTGACTATGACACATGGACAATATTTGCTACAATCCCAATTTACGGTTATGTGCATGATGATCTAGTGCCTTAATACCCGTGATTGTGCTTGCAATAACAGTGGAAACTTTAGGGTAAGTCTTTCATAAAATGTACTGACTAGCAAGGGAATGACGTTCTTGAAAGTCTTCACTTGTATGGGATGATGGTTTTGGGAGGGGTGTGGGTTGTAAGCATATTTAGAAATAACAGGGCCCAGATGGGAGGATGCGGTTGATGGTTTTTTGAGGGGGTGGGTTATAAGCATATTTGACTTAAGAGAGTCCGGATTATCTTTAGGACGACAAAATAAGTTTCCCTTTTGATGCCATTTTTCTCAATGTTAATGGCAGTTGAAGGGTTGGTTAGGCAACCATTTGGGAATTAGGGGATGCCCCCATATCTCAGATTTCGGAGGATGCCCAGGACAATGACTTTCTTTCCAACTTGTTATATTAATATGGAAAGAATTACCAAAGATTACTTATTCCAGCTTAAGAACTATCATTCCATTCTTATCTCTTGCGGTGAAGGAGGATGAAATGAATTAATATGGTAACCAATTCCTTCAAGCCCTTTTCCCGGTAAAAGATAATTATATGATATGTTTTTGAAATAACACACAATGGAAACTGCTCTCCCAAGAGCATAAAAGTATAGATGAATGGCAAGTGGCCATGGACTTCTTTGATATACATTGCTGATTTTCTACTCTCACCTTGAAGTCTGCCCCCCATTTTGGATGTAAGACCCAAAAAGAAACAGGTTTTCTTTGGGGTGCTTACATCTTTCATCTGCTGATCCTCTTCTTGTGAAGGAGTTGAAAGATCTTGTTATACTTCGGTAGCTTTTTGAGAAAGATTGACTTGGAATGTGTTGGCATGTGGAATCTAGCATTGCTATGTGCAGCTGCAAACTTTGACCCTTTGGTTTGAACTGCACCTGTGGTTGATCTGTGAGTCTCTTTCCCCCCTTCCAAGTTTCTTCCATGCAACTGAGCCTTTTGAGGTCTCTTTGGTTTCAGAACAGTTTGGGCTGTGTCGCCCACCGAGAATTTTGTTTGCAATATTCTTTTTTGCTGGCTCCCTTAGAGCTTTTGAAGACTTATTCCTTCGTTCCTACCAATCTGAGGAAGCTGCTTCTTGTTTTTTAAGTTATGGATGATAAATTTATTTCCTATAAGTTTTGAGAATGCTGCCCAACAATTTATGTTGATTTGGGCACATATGTGCCAAATGGTTTCCTACCTGTGAAAAAGTGTTGAAGCTTAGTCCAAAGTTTTATGTAAGTCCTAATCATCTTGCCATCCAGCAACCCCCTTTTAAACACTCTATCTCATTCTTTATCTCTACGGTTCAGAGGAAAAACCAATATTAAGTGCCCTCTCAAGATAGTTGAATAAACCATTTTGCACTTTCTAGTTTTGTTTATTCCATTTGCACATAGTCCCAAGTTTCAACCAATGGCTAAATGCCCATGATTAAATAGATCAAATCTGGACTTCGAAGATTGTCAGTAGGATATGTAAGACTGTAAGTGGCTATGGCTTTAGTACAATCACCGGGGCTTTGTGCACATGAAGGCCCAATGCTTTTAGGTGCCGAGATAGCTTCCTTTTTTCTTTAGAGGCCACCAGGTATTCTATTTGAGAGGCCCCTGTGTTGGTTGTGGCCCTTTTAGTAACCATTTCAATCAACTGTTATTTCTCACTAAAAATGTAAATATGAAAAACTGAAAATGTTGCTGGAAACTGCTAAATATTATTGCTTTCTAAAGCCATACCTCCAAGATAACACTGCATATGAAACGTGAAATGTAAAATTCTTAATGTTGTATTATTGTACCAAGCATGGGTTTGAGAGTGTAGGGAGATATTGAAAAGTGGCTAAACAAAGAATCCATGAATGTTCATGATTGAGACAGGGCATTGGTAATCCCAGCATTGTCCAATTTTACCATCTCAGCTATGAATTTCTTCAATCCCTTACTCTGCACAATTACAACACATTATCTATTTTGATAGATTTCCCAAAAAAACATGGATTGACAATAAGTAGTTCAGTTGTTTTCATTTATTTCATGCAATTGGCCTTGAATTCAAAATTATTTAAGTCTTCAATGTTTTCATCATTCAATATGCTGTTGTTTCGCAGTCACATGAATGAGATTGTTCCTTCTTTCAGTGATCACCCAAATCTGTAACTGCAGTAGTGCCATATTTTGGGAGAGGGTTCAGACACTTTAATATCAGAAATGATAAATAAGCCAGTGGGGTTGTTTGTTCAAAGAGTAATAGAGTACAAGGGTTGTTGGGCTTCCCCAACTTGATAGCTTGCATTCTCATGCAATGTCTCCTAAGGTTGCTTGACCTTTTTATCTCATGTATAAAAATATAGATTCTTTCTTGGAAGTACAGGTACTTTGCCTATCTTTTTTTTTCCCGAGGAAAGGAATCAGCTTCCTTCTTAGTCTAAGGGCTAGAGTGAGCTTGCTGATACCTATGGTACCAGGCCAGGCCATAAGTATACTCACTTAAGAGTTCACAAGGTTCGAAGCCAATACAACAATATTCATAGGCACAAGTCCATTACAACAATACCTGTCAAGGCATTATAGCTCATCATGTCACTAATGGGGAAGATAATAGCCATTTCGCCCAACCACCCTAGATAACATGATTGACAGCTACTTTGCCTACCTATTACCAATATAATTACTAATAACGTATCACAAGTTCACAACTTATTATCAATATTTGACCACTTAGAGTTTTTATGCATACTATTCCCTCTGAAAGCTGCCATAGAAAGTCCTAATGTTCAAGTTGAATTTCTGAAAGCAGCAGGAAACCCTAGAAAGACCCTTGTATTAATTACTAGTTTAAATTGTTGATAGATTGTTTTTAACATTTTCGATGTCTTCCGTGCTTTTCTAGGCAAGGATGGAACGAGCCTTAGCAAGTGATCTGGGATTTTGTGAAGAAATAATTGTAATTAACATCAACGTATTGCTAAATCAACCTAAGATGCAGCGTTGCATATGCATTAAGTTTAAGCTAATACACATTGTTGTTTTATGTGGGTGTGATAATAAACATTTCAAGCTTGCGGATTGCGATTTTTCCATACGTGAATTTTTTCCTGTTTTTGTCTGTAGTTTAAGACAAACTCACTATTTATTGTTTTTTATTTTGCCAGACATTTCACTGTAGGCATGGGAAGGCATATCTCTTTAATACTGTGTAAGTTCTCTTCTTTGGATAAGCTAGCCCTGTTTTTCTCTGCAACTGGTTATCAGTTTATTCTACTAATTATTGAAACTGGTCGATGGGAAATTACTTACATCTATATCAGGTGTAGATGTATACAACTTCATATCAAAATTTATTGCTGACATCCCCATGAATAATGTTTTGGGTTGTTATTCGGAATTTCATGCTTATTACTCATGAGCTATGCCTAAAAATGTATCAGTTTACTAAGTACTGCAATAAAATAAAACAAAATCATTTAATGATTTCCTGGGGTGCTTATTAGTAGCCTTCATTACTTTACTAGAGTTCATTATTTTTTTCAGTTAAGTGCTTTGAAAATCGACTAGATTGGCTCAAAAATAAGTGTCTACCTGTTAAGTTAAACTGTTTTGGAAGTAGAAACACATGTATGTGCATTTGTATTTCAAAGACAATGGGAATTAGGTGTAGAAAATCTATTCAAGTTGAATTTACATGACATCAATGTTTGATTTAGTTTTACTTCAATTGATCTCAAACACTGGTTATGTAGTATCTCCTTGACTACGATCTGGATCCTGTGAAGGCTACGACAACCTCTCGACATGAGGTTCCTGAAGTGCAGAGAGAAACAGAGATTGATGTCATGTCACACTCACAAGATGGTGATGATGTTATGTTGGCCAGGCAGTCACGTATGAAATACGAGCTAAGGGAAACCCCTCAACTTGGTAAGTAGTTCTCTCTCTGTTTACTGTTGTATATTTTCGGTTGTATGGAGGTTTAAACACTTGCTCATATAAATCTCAGACTCCACTGTACCAATTTAAACCTTTTTTTTTTTCGTTAGATTTCTCTGGATTTACCTCAATTAAACCCTGAAGGTCAAGTAGAAAACATATGTCAGAGAACTTTGGTGGAAATTTGGTGGAAACTCTGCTACAGAGTAGATGTAATCAATCACCAATTCTCTGCTACCATTTTTAATGCTTTATAAGCCCAAAATAACATATTTTATTTTGAATATGCTAAAAATAAATGTGAATCGGGAATTCCAACAGAATGATGATAATGGGCTTCTTCTTTTCTTTTTTTTTTTCTTTTTTTTCTCCAAGGAAAAACCTGTAAGATAACCCAAGGGATGCATGGCATCTCTAGTAAACTTGTTGGTGTAGATTAGTGCATCTAGCTCAGAGATTTGAACTTGGTACCTCCTGACAGGAAACTAGAATAATCACTATGCATGGCACTGCAAATTCTAATAAATAGGAGAGTATCTCTTATATATACTAATCTCACAATCAACCCGCATACCATTTACTTCCACAAATGATCCTTTACATTGGCTAAAGGGTCGTAACAGTTGATCAATGGTTACTCATTCAAGACTTTAACAAATGATAGCACTGAACTACCATTATAAATTGTGCATTCTAATTAGTGTATACATTTCAAGGTGTTGCTTTAGACTCCCTTGACCTGCTATATAGAAAAACACCTATGCTACAAAGTGCATTTAACTGCCATGGAACTGCTATATAGATGATATTTGGATTCAATATGTTTGGATTATATTGAAGTTGCAGGTTATGTTGGACTTAAATTGTAATTTAGTGGCTCAAATTTTCTCAACAGTCACATGTGAACCATATAGATTGTTATTATTACAAAATTTTAGTGTTCCACGGGGACGCGTCCCCAGGGTCGGGTGCACGCACCCCTCGCACCCGGGATGGGGAGTCTCTTGGGGGTGCGTTTCCCCACGCACCCTTTTTGGGGAGTCTTGGGAAGACACAAGGGGGTGCGTTTCCTCGGTGTGGGAGTCTAGACTCCCCAAAAAGGGTGCGTATCGGCGTCCCCTTTCAAAAAGGGTGCGTATCGGTGTCCCCTTTCAAAAAGGGTGCTTCTGGATGTCCCCATTTAAATTTGTCTAGTAAGACCCAAATTAAAAATTAAAAATTAAAACTAAATAGAACAAAAAAATATTAAATAACTAGAAGTCTAAAACCTAGGTTCAAACTTTGAGTTATATAAATTTAGTGTTCTAACTTTGAAAATATTCTAGTATGTTTTGCTTTCAATTTAGATTCTAGAATGATGAATGATGAATTTAATTTTTAAATCAATGTAGATTATAGAATGATGAATGATATGGATCAATGTATTTGAATATTTCATTATTGATTTTTATTTATTTTCTCGAATCTCATGGTATGTATGAATAATTCAATAATGAGACTTGAGTATGTCATATGAATGATGTATTTATCAAAATGAATGATGAGGATGGATCAATGATTCAATTGTCTATTTAATATTTTTATTATTTCATTATTGAACATTGAACAATCAATATGAACTTGAATTATATATAT
>APFE031584874.1:43655-62949 GCA_000404065.3 Pinus taeda | reverse complement strand
TTGCACATAAAATTAAAATTTGATATAAAAAATAATTTTAAAACTAATAAAGCGTCTAGGCATAAATGCTTATTTGTATAAGCGATTGGCCCGAGAGTAATTAACAATAGATTGGAAAATAATTTGATATAAAAAATAATTTTAAAACTAATAAAGCGTCTCGGCATAAATGCTTATTTGTATAAGCGATTGGCCCGAGAGTCATTAACAACAGATTGGAAAATACCGTTTAAATGGGTCAAGGTAAAGCTTTGATGGTGCCTTAATGTAGTTCTCATCTCGCAGAGTGGAAAATGATTTGTGAACGAGAAACAGTTGGCACAAATTTGAAGTCACCTTCCACTTAGATGCTTTTATGCCCCTTACCATTTGTACATTTTTAGTAATTCGTTGATTTGTAGTGCGTGAGAATTCTTTGAAATTTTTTTAAATATTTATTTGTAGTTCTTGAATATCGTCTATTTTTCAATATGGTGGAGAAATGACTTTGTATATTGAGATGGCATTTTTTATAAATGCATTATTTGTATTATTACGTTACGAGATGAGATTTCATATTTGAATTTTTTTTTTGAATTTTTGTATATTAATGAAGTAAATAGTAAAAATACTTTTATTATTAATTTTGACAAAATTATTTAAAACCAAATAAAAAATAGTTTATTGATATATAATATAGAATAGAGAACGGAACAAATTATTATTAAGAAAAATTATTCTAAATCTATAAAGGTAATGATTAAAAACTGTTTTTTCAAAAAAGATTTTATTTGTTTTATGGTTTATAGGAGCTAGATCTTTTTTTTTTTAGTTCACCATTGATGAGGCTACATCATGATCATTTCCGAGAATAACACGCAAATAAGGTAGGAAATTGAACGGGTGACTTAACATGTGATGTATATCCAACATCCAAGCTCCATCTTAACTTCATACAACTTTTTAAATTATATTTATTTAATGTTTAAGACATCACCATTTTAGATCCATGTGTACATATCTTTCAAATACAACACAACAAAGATGAGGGAAACTTAAGATTGAAGATCGATATCAATGTTAAAGAAGAAACCACTATGCCTCCAAAGGGAATGGCCAAAAAATGTTTTTTTCAAAGAATTTTATTTATTTCAAGCTCCATTCGAGTCTCACAATAACTTTTAAAGGAAACAAAATTGTTTAAATATTACATATACTTTTCAAATACATTAGCAAAGAGCAAGAAAACCCAGATGATTTTATCACTCTTGGCCTTAGATAGACTCATTGTCCATGTCTTGATCTTGAATTGAAAAAAGAAAAATCCTAAACTCTAAACAATAGTAGACAAACAAAGAGGGAGTCAACATAAAAGCTGTCTTGGCCCCCTAGAAATCTAGGGGAGGAGAGAATGAGTGTGCTAGGAAAGGCCAAATCCAAGAAAGCATAGTTCTATCCAAATCTACTCAATTAAATTAAAACAAACTTCATCAACATCGAGTAATGCATATTGTGGGGGTACTTGTAGCTTAATGCAACTAAGTGCTTCCAATAATTTAATGAGCTCCCCAATCCCACGAAGCACAAGACGACACTAATGTTTAGTAGTAGCTGGCGCCCACTTTGAATGGGTGAGTGCAGTGTTGAGTGAGTTTCTTAGGAGAAAAACATCATGAAATATTTTGTAAAGCTTGCTTAAACCCAAATAAATTTACTTTGCATAGATACCTTCTTTAGTATCACCTAAATTTGAGTGCTTAGAGGAAGGAGGAGTTAGATCAAGGTGGGTTGGTTCTTCCTCCAGATGTCCATAAACTACATAGAGGGAAAGTTTCCAATTGCGATGGCACCTTTGTTGCTGGTTCTGCAACAATAACTTCCTCTTATCCATAGAAAGAAAACATGCTAAGGGTTATAACAATCTTCCTTCATACACTATCATTTTGCTAGAAGTCTCAGGGTGTTTGATGCCATCAATGGCCACCTCCAACTCGCATGTTATCTACTACTACAGACATTGCATATTGTCTAGCTCCTTCTCGTTAGGACCATTTATTGTTGCTTAACGTGTATCTAATTGGGAGGAGACTCCCGTGTTGCATCTCTTATTTTCTAAACAAATTTGAAGCCTTTGCTAAATACGGACAATGGGAATACATAACGATGGGTTCTTATGTCTCACTTTTAATTATTATAAAATTCCTACGTCTACTAAATTATATTATTCATACTTTATCATGTATGGTGACTGTCACGATAAGTCCTTTTCCAGGAAAAAGTACTCCAGTGGCGTTACACGTCCCGTTTATGATGCCTCCATTACACTTTGGCGTTGGCGTTGTCTATTGAGGTACAAAATGAATTTGACGAGCAAATTACATGTCAATGGGTGATTTGACCGTTATATATAGGTAAGAAATTTACAAAATGGTAAACTTTTTTGTTAAAATTGTATACACTCGTAGCGAAAGCCATCAAATTTGATAAGGGAGTAGTCTATAATGCAACATTTTGAGATTCCCGGTGGCCATTCTCAGGCAGATTCTTCGGCTGATATGACGTCCACGTCATCCCTTCCACCATAAATAAACATGGTATGCCGATGACCATATCCCTGCATTCGAATACGGACGATGTTGATGACCATAGACCTGCGTGCGAATACGGACGAGGCATTAATTATGGATTTGCATTGAGGAATTTTCTGTCGCCTCAGTCTTGGCCTTGATTGCAATCGTCGCCACTAGAGAGTTCGAATGTTAGGATGCAATATATAGAACGTACGCATTTAATGGCAGACAGATTTGAATTTTAATTTTGAGCTTGAATTTAAAATCCCGCCCAAAAAAATCTAATTTCTATAACCATAACTAGTCAGCCGATGTTCTTTCTTCAATTTCTATGGTGATGTCGAGAGGGTGCAGCGAAAGGCTGCCATTCCCACCCTCTGTACAAGTTTGGTATGAAAATCATGGAAGAGGCACGATTCGGACATCTCGTCTATGGTTTTGTTGCACACATTTACGCCATGCAGCAATAGGTAACTTAAATGTTCACTGCTTCTTGAGAAAGTTTATATAATGTGTACATGTCGATGGCGTCTGTAGATGCATTTTTTGTTTTTTATATTTGCAGAAATTTTCTTGCAGTTATATCTTTTGTTCTTTATATTTGCAGAGATTTTCTTGTTCTTTATATTTTTAGAAATCGGTTATGAAGGTGTCTCTGGACTCGAGATATGTGTCATGAACGTATTACAAGTTGCAAGTTTGCAGGTGGAGTTGGCATTCATGCAACCACAGCTGGCGAACCATGTGTCATCCGGATCAGCATCGGCCTCCGCGATTTATCATGTCATGTCTGCTTCATCGTATACGCAACATCCACATCAGCTCCCTGCACCTTACTTTATGATCCCCCAGCCATATAACCCTCGAGTCCTTGGTGTGAAGTAGGAGAACGCCTGTGGTTTCGCTAATTCCATGGACTGTGAATTTTCTGTGTCTCCCAGTGATAATTCGTCGCCACAAATGGAGGTCCTCTAAAGATACAAATATCTTGAAAAAACTGGAGAAAATAGCGAAGAGTTGGAGGCTCTGGCCCGTGCTCTTCTTCTGAGAGGTTAAGCTTTTCCAAATTTAGCAAACATTAATAATTTCATTGGGTCGGTCCCCGCCTGCCAAATTGCGTCAAGATACATTTGGATTTGCTTTGGTTTAGCTTTTTTATGGCAAAGGAACTACGAAGAGTGCCAATCTGGCGATGAATTTGGAGGAAGATACTTCGATGGTAGGTGGTTTTGTAAAAGGAATATGGATAGATGGCGACGAATTTGGAGGAAGATACTTTGACGGTAGTTAATTTTGTAAAAGGAATAGGGATAGAGGGAGTAAGTTTATAGGTAATGAAATGAAGGGATGTACATGTAAAGCCATATACCAACTGTGCAAAGGAGCGGGAGATGGAATTCCGCATTACGTTTTTGTGTAATATATTTTAACCCAATTAACATTTTGGTCTCTATCGTCTTTCGCGACATTTATTTATTCCTCTAATTCAATAGCATTCAGACATATCTCCTTTTCTGTTTGTGTCCATTGAAATGAAATTATTGTCATAGTTTGTTTGTTACAAGTTTTTTCATATTTTTCAATTAAGTTTGTTAAAAATTTTGGAGGGATTTTTGAATATTTTGTAGATATATTTTTCAGTTTAATTTGTTGAGAATTTGAAGAGATTTGTTAAAATCACAAATTTAAATTTTAAATTTTTAAAAATGATGGTGAATATAAAATAAAAAAGATATTTTAAATAACAAAATATTACAATTAAAAAAATTTATTAAGCCACAACTAAAAACTCCAAAACTTATAATATTTACACAATACCAACCAAAATTTACTTTAAAAACCTTTGTCCAATAGATGGTCAATTTTCTTGGATAACTATAAAGTTAACTATTACCAAGCTATTAACTCTGTGGTTGACCCTTGGATGAACGAGAAAGAAAATTAATAATATAATCAATAAAATATTCCATGCATCTTCCATCAAACATAGATCGACCAATAGAAATTTCATGGACATAGATCGACCAATAGAAATTTCATGGATGGCTTGAAGCTCTCCTTGAAGATTTTGATGGATGGCTTTAAGCTCTCCTTATAGAGATTTTGTTTAGGTGTTTGTATGCCTAACCCAAGTTAAACAACAATCAAACTCAACGTTGATTGGATTTAAGTGTCCTCTTCTTTTGCGCATATGTTTTGAATAAAAAACGAATCTATGAAAAAAAAAATCTCATCTTTGGACAACAACTAATAAAATCAAATTCAATTAGACACTTCTTTGAATGTATTATGGAATTCAAATTTGATATTCATCCTGACATTTTTGGAAGATACAACCTATGTCATTTTCAATATTTTAGATATATTTATATGGTATAACTCTATAATATTTATATGGTATAACTATTTGAATTATGTTTGGCACTATGCAAATTGTTACAAAAAGTGTTGAAGTAAATTCAAATTATTTTCTAGATTATCATACAATAGTAAAACTATAAGTTGCATAGTCAAAATTGCTGATCTTTCTTCTCAAATCTACATTTACTTTGTGTTTCCAATAAGTTTTGATCTAACACTAATCCCCTGAAGCAATTTGGTTATCTCTTCTTATAAAATCTACGATTACCTTTTCTTATAAAATCTACATTTGTCTTATATTTCTAATAAATTTTTATCTACCACTAAATCCCCGAAGGCAAATTGGTTTATCTCGTTATAAAATTTACATTTGCCTTCTGCTTTTAATGAGTTGGTTGTAGTTTCCCTCGAACCTATTCACGGACTTCCAATTAGAGATCACGAAACTCAAGTAGAAGCGAGATAAGAATTCTCATGCACATTTTTGGAATTTTATTGTTTAGAAATGTAAAAGGTTTATATTTTATTGCATATAATGTAATAAGTTTATATTTTATTGCATAGAAACGTAATAAGTTTATAGGAAATCTAAATAAGCCTGTCTCAATAGATGAAGTTCCTTAGGATGTCCAAGAGATGCCTAATGGTAGGGCGCCTGGCCCAGATGGCTTTACCATTGATTTTTTTAAAATCCTTTTGGGAAGTGGTCAAATAAGTTGTTTATGAAGTTCTGGCAGACTACTGTGACTCAACCATTGTCCTTAAATCTTTGACTCCACGTTTATCACTCTAATCCCGAAGGAGGAAAAATCTAGTACTCCAGAGAAGTTACGACCGATAGCCCTATGCAAAGGTTGTATATAAGATTATATCAAAAGTTGTAGCCAACCACATTAAAATGGTTCTTCCTATCCTGATCTTAAAAGAATAATATGGCTATGTTGAAGGCAAGAAAATATTGGATAATGTTATCCATGCCCATGAGATAGCCCATTCATTTAAAAGTATGGGGAAGGAAGGAATGATAATACAACTAGACCTATCTAAGGCATATGATAAGGTCAGTTGGAAGTATATGGAAGCAATTTTAAATGCCTTTGGTTTTGATAATTGGTGGATCAGTTGGATCATGTCGTTGGTCACCTCCCCTAGTTTTTCAATTTTAGTAAATGGAGCTCCTGCTAAACCCTTTCTTCCTTCTCGACGATTTTGTTAAGGGGACCATGTGTCCCCCTTTTTGTTTCTTATAATAATGGAAGGTCTAAGGAGAGCGATGAAGGTTGTTATCAGGAAAGGGAATATCAAGGGCCTGTAACCACATGAAGGGTGCCTAGAAAAAACACACCTGCAATTTGTAGATGATACCATGTTACATGGCATTCCTATAGTGAAGGAGGCCAAAACATTCAAGACTATCCTAGGCACTTTCACTGAAGCCTCAGTTATGGAGATCAACCAATCTAAATCCATGATTTTCTTTTTTAATATGCATATTGCTATAAAGAGGAATTTGACAGCCATCTTAGGGTTCCAAAGGAAGAGTCTTCCTTTAAAATATATGGGAATCCCTCTCACAATCAGGGCTTGGAAGAAATCCAATTGGGAGAATATTGTGTCAGATCTGGAAGATAGAGTTAAATGTTGGACCTATAGAGCCTTAAACTTAGTTGGAAGGCTAGTTTCGACTAAAGGGTACTGCAAGCGATTCCAAGGTATCTGTTATCAATACTCCTGGCTCCCAAAGGAGTTTTGCAAAAGATAAGGGTGATCCAAAGGAATTTCTTATGAAGAGGAGAGAAAGACGAGGAAATGGGTGTTAGTAGCCTGGGACTAGGTATGCAAACCAAAAATTTTAGGTGGCTTAGGTTTACAGGACCCGAAGACTGTCAAAAGGGCATGTGGAGCTAAACTTTGGTGGAATTGGTTAAAGCAAGGTTCATCACCTTGGGCCTTGCTATGGAAGGTGAAATACGCACATAGTTGGCACTTGCAAGACCTTATCCGTATGTCAGGAATAATTAAAGGATTGGTGATTTAGAATTTGGCCTGGAGCAACATGGAAATCATACAAAAACATTGTTTTTAGGAGATTAGAAATGGAAGACCAATGTTATTCTGAGAGGACGCTTGGCAACAACAACCAAGTCTAAGAAAGGAAGAGTGGAAGAGTGGCGCCCAATTCAAATGGAAAATGAAGGCCAACACATGTTTGTTTTAGGATAATCACGTACATATGTGGATCCATATTTGTAGTTATGTGAAATAATTTCAGTATGTGCATATCTATACACGAGTGTTATATATGGTAAGAACATACATACGTGGGTTTGCTTCAGGGAAGTCACGTAAACATTCTAAGGTTTTGTAGTATGCCCTAATGATGATTTATTTGATCGGTGATGTTTTGATTGTTGTTGTCGGTCGATGATGTCTCTATTATAGTGATTTGTATCTGACAATATTGACCAGGGTTAAATGATGAATGGTGTATGAATTGGTAATGATGTTATAGTATGTTGATCTGTGTTTTTTTATTGGTTCAAGTGTTATGTGACTCCTGGAATGATCTAAGTATAATTTAGTGATTGATGATTGAATGCTCAATAGTCTAAGATCTGTATGCAGATGTGACACAGAGAAAGTGCGTATATATGCGAGTCTTATTCAGTAAAGTTGTGTACATAATTAGATATTTGTTATTTCTGGTTAAATTCTGCATTTAGTGATTTGATGCTTCATATTTCAGTTCATTTACAGTGTGAAAGTGTCTCAGATTCAGTGCTTCAGTTTTTTTTGTGTTTATGGTTGATATGCATCCAATTTTAAAGGTGGTCCACATGTTGTGTTATGATTGTTTGACACATGAATCCATTATGAAATATTATGGAAAGTGGTTCACAATGAGCTGAGGGTAGTAGCCTTTAGAAAGGGGGTAGGAGCTCCTTTCAGTAGGAGACAGTGAATGAGTTCAAGGGGGTTGTAGCTCCCTTCCAGTGGGTTTTGGAGAACGAGAGAAGATTGCAGTTTTCTGCAGGTGGGCGCCTGTGTACTGACAAGAGTCTGCATCAGTACAAATGTCCACTGGTTAAGGATAATCATCTGATATAATTCATAAAATTTCAGTAAACTATATATACCTTGGTTTCCTTCTTTGAAATAACATATATTTTGTAGAATATAAAATTAACAGTTTGAATTTAAAATATTGATTCACCCCCCTCAATATTTTTCCCAACAAGAGATGACATCCAAACTAACCAAAATGTTATTTTCTTCAAGGCATAAGTTTTTGGTTTTATGAATAAAGTTAGCATAATCTTTTATATAAAAGGGGGTGGAGCCTACAAATTGTTGAAGCTTTATTGCTAAATATCTACCAAGAGGATCGGTAGGGGATCTAAGAAACTAATACTAGGTTTAAGAGGGATCCCTGGTTTCTTAATTTTGGGCTAACCATGGACCCTACTACACAAAAAATGTGAAATACATGAAAAACATTGTTGCAACAATGTTTTTTCATGTATTTCACATTTTTTCGTGTAGTAGGGTCCATCAAAAGTATGCAACAAAGTACTCCTTGGATGCACAATTAAATAATGCATCTAACGAGTGCTCCTAGTCGAAATTTGAGTAAAATCATATGGAGATAAGTTGAAAAAGTAGTTTTTTGTTTTTTCCCTCCAAAACTTGATGAATTAATCTAATCTTATTTTATTATTTCCATTATTATTTTATAATATTCATATAGGAAGCCCATTTTTTATAAGCTTTTGGAAGATATTAATGTGGATTTTTTCACTTCTATGCTTGAGAGTTGGTTGGTTCAATTGAAAACATCCCCAGTCACTCGAGATCTAATTCAAAAAAATGATTTCTACACACCTCCAAAAATATATTGTTAGAGCCAAATGGGATTGGATAATACAATGAAAATGAAGACTAGGGGTTCAACCAAAAACCCACTAGCGCTACAATGAGGAGTCAAGGGCTCAATTTATAAAAAAATGAGGGAGGCGAGCCTCCAAGTGAAAGCAAATAGGTTCCTTGAGAAAACATCTAAATCCAAGGCTTGATCCATGTCACAACATTTTGATCCTTGGATGAACTGCGTAGATTTCTATTTGCCTTGAAGGAGGAGATGGATTGACCAAAATTTTGATCCCAGACCACAAAAATATTTTTCATAGTTTTTCTCATCGAGAATCTCTTATTCAAAATAATAATCATGGACCATCCTTTTAAAACATTGATTTTGTTAGGTCATGGGCCTTTTTTTCTAGACCATCAAAATTTTCCTTTTCCTCTTGGTAAATAGAATTCCCACAATTTTTTTACTTGACTTTAATATTTGGGATCTTTTTTTTTTTATCATTTTCACTTGGAGAGAATTTTAGTTTCCTCTCATTTTATTTTCTGGTTAATTTTTGGCTAATTAATTGCCAATTTTTTGCCGAAAATTGGAAAAAATAGAAAATAAGGGGTTAAGGCACATATTTTGACCCTCAGAGTGTGTCTAATAGAAAGTTGAGGTGTTGAGGTCTAATTTTGAGTACTCAATACCCCCTGGAACTTCTATAGACAACACTTTTTTTTTTTACATTTTGCATCAAAGAATTATTAAAAATCTCATATAGTGGAAATTTTTAATAATTAAAAGTCGACACTTTGACATAAACAAATTTTGTGAAACTTTAGACATGATCTAGTATCGTATTTTACATTGACTTTATACACTAAGAGTCACCTAAGACTTCACCATCAAGCCTCACTCTAACTTTGGGGGATATTTAAGCCTCACTCTAACTTTGGGGATATTTGTGAGGAAAACTTAACCAATTATTTAGAGTTGAGAAACATAAATAATTAGCTAAGGAAAGGAACTCCCTAGAGTGAAAACTCTCTAGAAAAATCCTAGGCTACCTAGGTGTGTTACATGACTTAATTTTCATCATACTAGAATCATTTTTACAATATCCCTAAAGGCTTGGATAATTTTTACCTTGTTTTATTAAAACAATATAATCTGAATTTGTGCACAATTATTTTATGATTTGTTGAGTTCGTGAATGTGTTACGGGAATACTTATGAGAGAAGGAAACCCACCCCTTCATATTAGAAGTAGTGCCTGATAATATATACTTTTTGTGGTAGACTAGATTCAGATTCACTTTGTGTCTTGTAGTTTCCATTGAATTTGATTTACTGTTGCATGTGTGATGTACCAGTAGTTCATTATTGCCATTAATTTTCTTATAGTATTTGTGGTTTTATTAGAAATGACTCAATATAGATCCCATGTTGAATACATCACTAGTGTCAATGACCCTCTAAACATAAAACTTTCAGAGTTGCGTCTATATGCAATCCCTTGTCTATTGGTTTCATTAATTAATCATTACTCACGATGAATGATATGTTGAGGATGCTAGTATTTGTAACACCCCCCTTCCACATCTACCCAAGTAATCATCCAACCGGGGTAAAAATGTGACAAAGAGTTACTATGATATGATTCAAATCCATACGTATCAGTTAAGGAAGTGGAATTGACAGAACACAACCAACTTGACCTTCTACACATGCAACAAAACCCCCATGAGCCATTCAACCCTTTTAGGTGAGCAACCCCTAGGACAACATGACATTTTACTGCATTAAAGCCTCATTCGCTTCCATGACATGGTATTGCATGTGACTAGGACCCTCTATTCGCTCCCACAAAAAGGCATGTCTGCGACTGTGGACTTTTCCAGGTAGTTTACCAACTACTCTGGATTTTGTGCCACGTTTTCAAGACTAGTACTCAAGCCACTACCCAAAACTCCATGAAACTTTCAGAAATGGAAAGTAACATAAAAAAAATGATACAAATGTAAATACTTGAACAAGGACTTGACTAGACCCCCACTAGGCATGACATACATTTCATTAAACTTGTCACAAATATGCATTCTACAGTTTAAAACAACATATTTGAGCACAGGGGTCTCACGCTTATCCGAGAATCGGTAAGAAGCATTGATGCCTAATCATAACAATTGGATTACCATCTATTAAGCCATATATTCATTATACATTCATTAATTAATCAAAACATTATGAGATCCATGCATTCTCACAACCATAAAACTCACTCGTAACCAACATATAACCAATAGAAATATCAAGGGTATAACAACCCCATATAAACAAGTATATTTACCCATAAAATACCAAGGAGAAAGAGTCCTTATTGATTATTGCATAGGTCGACTAGGAATGAGACTTTTACGAACCACCCAACCATACATTGGGCTGAACCAAATCTCTCTTTCAACCAATCACCCCCATGCCATATTCCAAGCATGAATGTGGCATCTCATAAAACAAATCAATCAAAACCAAACCAGGGCTTCCATAGGCCAAACCAAATAAACCCTCAACCAATGAGTCCACCTCTTGGTCGAACATCACTTACCATCACCAGACTGGTCTCTACCCAAGTTGTCTAGGGCTCCAAAGAGTTTGTTCCAACCAGGGCTTCTAGGACTAGTAACTCAACGCATAATTGTCGTTGGGCTTCCAGAGCGTTTGTCCAACCAGGGCTTTGAGGATTAGTAACTCAACCCACCAAGGGCTTCAAGAGCGTTTTTGAAACAAAGGCTTCCAGGACTAGTAACTCAACCTAAGTTGTTACAGGGCTTCAAGAGTGTTTGTCCAACCAAGGCTTTCAGGAACTAATAACTCAACTCACAGCCAAAGGAAAATGAAATCCAGTCAGAAAACAAAAGTGAAACCCAGAACACCATGACTATCCATGATATGGCAAGGCTGGTAAAAACCACTATCAATCTAGGCAATCCTACATGTCAATGACGGATCATGACCAAATAACCACATGCATATGTCATGCATGCCGAAAGTAGTAAGGAAATCATATATGCAACTCGATATTTGCAAGAAAAACCTGTTGTAGCTGTTGATCTCGATGTCCTCTTGCGCTTTCCTTCTGTTCCTTTGCCTTCTTACTCCAAATCCCAAGTACGACACACTCCAAGAGTTCTCCAAGAAAAACTCTAAGTGTCTAAGAGTATGAGAGAGAAAATGAGAGCTCCAAAACATAACTGATCAAAAGCCATGAACTAATCCTCAGAAGATTTATTATTAATGAGGCCTCTATTTTCGTCAAATTTTCATTATTTTATTTCATTTCATTTTCCTCCTCACATGCAACCTATGACCTTTCACCTCCCTTTTCTTTTATTTTCCATTATTTCCATAAATAAAATGCCAATTAATGCCACTTTTCCTTTCCAAATCCATTGCCTTTGCCAATTACCATAGCCATTAATAAATCGAATGAATACCCACTAGGATGTTTTTCCCAACATTCAGCTTGGAATACATGTCCCATGACGAAGGTCTTATTTTACCTTTATTAATTTTTACATGGATTTTTGACTAGGGTTGTTACAATATTATTTTGGCGATTTGTGTTTTGATCAAACGTTCTCAATTTGAGAGACGAAGTGGATCCAATAGAACACTATTGAATGTAATGATACATTCAACTAATATTTTTTCCTTAGAATATCCACTATTGGATGGGGAGTTGATTTAAGAATGATTTTATAGTTAATTTGTGTGTGTATCTTTGAGATTTGTCATGCATATATAGTACATGGTACCTCACAAATATACTAACTTGGATTAACAATAAACGTACCAAATTACTATTGTATAATTTTCCTGAATTTTTTTTCATCTGTCACAGTGTCCTGGCATACCACTGTCTCCACCTTGTTTGGCTTACCTCACATGCACTTTCACCATTTTCTTCACTTTCCTTCACCGCTTCTAGGATGAGCGTCAAAGGAAACCACTTCCTTTGACTACATCACATATGATACTAGAGCTTCATAGCATATAGGAGGAGTCATTTGCCGAAGAAATAGTTAGGGAGAAACCATTATCATTGGAATTAGAAATAAAATATGTATTAATCACAACATCTCTGATCGAGACTTTTGTAACTGCGTTCACATTAGGACCGTTAAATGCATTGCTTTCCTTATTAGAGCCAAAATCCTAAGGTCCATAATGTAAATTTCCAACATAGAACTTAGGATCGTTAAATGCATTGCTTTCCTTATTAGAGCTAGAATCCTAAGGTCCTTAATGTAAATTTCCAACATAGAACTCTTGCACTCGAAAAGCCCAACCTTTATGAGGACTAGTGTCATAATCAATGAGCTCGAAATTTGAATCCTTTATCACCACATGCTACAAATTTTAGGACAGGAAAAGGCATCGAGAAAATGAATGACACGCCCTCTCTAAGTTTCACTAACCACCTACTCACCTAAGAACTACCCATGTAAAAAGCCTTCTTAAAAAGAAGTGAGCTTTAACCATAGAAGAAAAATCAAACTTATTCTCTTGTGGTCCTTTAATCATGTTATATACATCAATGCATGATTAATTACATTTATAAAAATAAATTGTATTAATATAATATTTATCACTGTGTTGAGAGCGGTACTCTACGACTTATAATAGGGGAAATGTTGTTAAACCAACAGAGATCCATCTTAAGTACAGATCTAACATGAGTCGAGAGGGATGGAATTTACCTGTCTGCAATCTATAGGTAACTCTCATGCCATCCATCGTTCTCTTTTAGTGTCTCATGGCCTACTTTCATTTGCTCCCTTGGATGAAGGGTGAATATCTCTGAGATGATTGGTTTCTCTCCTATTTTAGCCATCCATTTGGCGTATAACATGCCTATGGATGTTTTGCTGCATGCGACCCTGAACGTGGCATGACCTTCCTTGGCCATTTTCCTTACCCTCTTACATCTCTATCTTCTCCATTTGTTCCTTTTGCTGGCCGCTGTCAAAGGATTTGCTTTCCATTTGGCCACCCCCTGGTCTGAGAAATATTTCCACATTTCTTCGACCGTTTGCTTTGAACCAACTCGCATTTGGCGCTTATACAGAATTGACCCAGGGTGCTCTCCACTCGGTTACACTCGTGACTTAGGCCAGATGTTTATGCTTCTGTTGTATTTTCTGTAAATATTTTAGATATATATGATTACAAATATGGTATAAGATCTTGGACTGCTTTAAGCAGTTTTTGCTTTTCCATAACATGTTTACCTCTGGTTTTGCATATATATGTCTGAGTCTGATCTCTTAAGCTGGTGGGGGACAACCAAAAAATTCTTCAGAAGATTTATTATCATTTCCAAACCATGCTCTGATTTTCGTTTTAGAATTGGTTCATGGTGGCGCGTGTTTGAGTTTTTCTGTTGCTGCATTGTATGTTCAGAAGTGTCTTCCTGGAGGTTGTCTCACAACAGGGGTCATCTGCCAGAGTTCATCTTTTTCTGCTACCGGAAAATTTTGAATTTTCTGGTTTTTCTTTTTATGTTGGTGGAATTGCTAGGACATCTCCTCTGGTCTCTGAATTAATGCCCGCAACCACTTCCCTACTTTTCGCTGATGATTTATGTCCTGCATTTATCTCCATGTTAGTAGTGATGTTTCTGGTGTATGATGTCCTATGTCAATCGCAGACATTCCCCTAGTTCTCCCTTTGAGCCCATTCTTTTCCGGACTATCCTGTGCTCCTTTGCCTGACTAGTTTTGGTCCTTTTCCCTTTTGATATAAAACCTGGAGGTACTTGATTGTCAGCATATCTCTGGAGGGGCTCTGGAAAATTAGTATCTGTCCTCCTGCATGGACCTTCCATCGGACCAATTCTTGGCTTCCGAGATTTTCTTGAGAGATGAGCTCGACAACCATTCCAATAAGGATATAGAACCTAAAAACTCCATGACTGTACCACAATTCATTTCCCAAATAATCATTAAACTTTCATATGATGCTTACCATATTTGTGAGGTTATAGAAATCACAACTTTGGTAAAACATTATTGATTTTAACAACCATATTTTGCGTGCTTCGTAAGAGAATAGTCCTCGAAACAACACCGTAGCCACCACAAAGACCTTCTAGGCAGGCAAGTTTTCTCAGAGAAATAAATTAAAAAAGAAAGGGAGGGGTAAGAATAGTTTACTTTTCCTTGTATGAGGATACAACTTTACAAGAACAAACTAACAACATTGTTAGGTGCAAACATGCAAAATTTACTCGGCAAGTTTGCTCAGAGAAATAAATTAAAAAAAAGGTAGACGAGTAAGAATAGTTCCCTTATCCTTGTATGAAGGATGCAACTTTACAAGAACAAACTAGCAACATTGATAGGTGCAAACTTGCACAATCTACTCACAAAGCCCAACCTATGTTTCTAATTTGAAAGAATGCGGAAAAGAGAATGAAATATAAATAATTTTTTTTTTTCCAATTATTGTGGGTCCATTGAGCATCAAAAGTCAAACACATGACACAAATTTAACAAATTCTCAAAACAAAATAAAAAATCAAATTTATACATTTGCTTAGGGAAAACTAGCAAAATGGGATATATGTAATGGCAATTAATATATTTTTCGGTCAAATTAGGAAAAATCTTTCTTACTCAAGTACTAGACTAATTGCATTCTTAGATGTAATCCAATTTATTGTTGTATTAGTGCGTAAAAAGAAAATTTGTTCACTAATTAGATAATTTATTTTTTTGGATTGTTAACCATAAGAGCAGAGAGCAACATATTTTAACATAAAATTTTTGTGGGAAAACTAGTTTTTAATAATAAATTTATTTTTTATGGCTTGAAATTTAAAGCAGACATGCTTTGACTTACAAGCAGTCAAGGAGGCCAACATTCTGCTTAGCCAAGTGAGGTCTCTACTCAACTTAGGCACATTATAATGGACAATACCCAAGCCTTTTAAAAATTAAAGGCTTCATTATATGTAATTCATGGGCTCTAATACAAGGGCTTCCAAAACCATGTACCTAGAACCACCTTTGCACTCTAATACCAAGGGCTACCAAAACCATGTACCTAAAATCACCTTTGCGGACCTAGAAACTTTGGCTCTTTCATTAACTCAAGTTTACCCTAACATTCCCTCTTTAAACTTGGCTCGGGAAATCAACAAGCTCTCCTCCCATATCACTTAGGTTTACTCCAAACTTTACTAGCAGGTGTATGCATGCCTCATTGGGTTTTGCAGTATGTTCATATACATGTAATTTACAAATTTAATCTTCAAAGTAATTTTTTTTGCTATTGTCTTCCAGCCCTTGTGCCTCAAGTTTGCACAACTATTCACACCAGATGCTCTCCTCCCAAAATATTACTTCTATGGTTGCATATTACCATGCTAGACCTCTATTTCATCTCAAGGAATCTTCACATTTGTAGTTCAAATCACAATAAAGCTTCTCATTGTTAGCTTCAACCTCAACATACAATATACTAACATTTGGAACCATCATCCCCTTACCCCTTGGCTCTTATACCACTTTTAGTAGAAACCAGAGAAATAATAGATCTACTATTGCTCATGGCTTAAAAGTAGTCAATCCAGCGAACACCTTGCTCTAGCCAAGTGAGCTCTCTAAGGCACATTATAATGGAGAATCTGTAGGCGTTTTAAAGGCTTCATCACATATAATCTATGGGCTTTAATATGGCCAACCACCAAAACTATGTGCTCAAAACCATCATTATGGATTTAACAACTTGTTGAAGCCTCGAAAATCGTTGCAACAACATTTGTAGTTCAAATCACAATAAAGCTTCTCATTGTTAGCTTCAACCTCAACATACAATATACTAACATTTGGAACCATCATCCCCTTACCCCTTGGCTCTTATACCACTTTTAGTAGAAACCAGAGAAATAATAGATCTACTATTGCTCATGGCTTAAAAGTAGTCAATCCAGCGAACACCCTGCTCTAGCCAAGTGAGCTCTCTAAGGCACATTATAATGGAGAATCTGTAGGCGTTTTAAAGGCTTCATCACATATAATCTATGGGCTTTAATATGGCCAACCACCAAAACTATGTGCTCAAAACCATCATTATGGATTTAACAACTTGTTGAAGCCTCGAAAATCGTTGCAAAAACATGGGGGATAACCACCCGGTCTGGACCTTAAAGCAGCTCTTTTTCCGTTTGGAATGGTGGTTCCGACTCGTTCAATTAGGTCCAGTTACCTTCTCTCAATCTCCAATGGCTTTAAAATATGACTTTCATTTGCTAATGGAAAAGAGACATCAGATCAACCTTCCTTGTTGATTAGGGAAGAAGGTGATCCTTAAGCTGATTTAGGGCTCAACCAATCCACTACCAAGTTTGCCTCTTTGGAAAGAGGACTTGAAAGAATGCAGAAATTAATCTAAATGAAAACTTATTCTAAGATGCAAGCAAAAGGAGCTATCTTAATCCTATCTCAATTAGACAGACATAGATCTAACCCAACCAAAAGGAGGTATTTATATTATTGAGATTGAAATATGTCTTGTTTATAATGAATATCAAGTTAATGAAATAGTTCAATTAACTGACATTATGGATAGCAAAACACATCCTATTGAGACCTTTTAACTGAAATAATCAATCAACAACACTCAAGAAGTAGATCACAAAATGGTATTGATCATTTAATCAGTAACTTGAATAATTAAACAGTAATATGCAGAAGAAGTTCACAACATATCACTATTTATTCATCCAATATTAAAAGACAGATTTATGAGTAAATAGTTACTCAGAAATAAGAATTCAGCCCATAAGAACAGAGATAAATAACAACATAAAATAGAGGCAAATTAACCATACCGACAAAAGTGCACGAATATGTAAGTAAATTGACACATTTCTGTTATCATAAAATGAAACCGGCATTTAAAATGATAGTATTCGAAATACTAGTTTATTAAATCCATTTCTCGAGCTCCGGTCTCTAATAGTCTTTTATAATGCCTGGGTTTTTGCTTTCAAAAGCAGAGCTACAATAGTGCAAACTCCGTTCATTATACATAACTCGAGATGCAAAAAAAAAACATCAATAATCTCCAGATCTGAGATTCCACTCCTCCCACCTACAACTCTAAATCCCTATTACAAAAGTGTTTTTAGAATTCTAGAATTGCAGAGGAGAGCAACCCCTTATTACACTCTGCAATTTACTATTTATAATATTTGTAAAGGAATTCTTGAGAGGAAAGTTTTTTCAAGAGAAATTTGTCCAATTCAATTTTATTTGCTAGAGCATTCTCATTGATTGAGATCTTTTTCTCCAAATCTCTTCTACTGTTTTCTTGCAAGAAGAAATCAAAATAAATTAAGATGTAACAAATAAAATCAAAATACTATTTCTGGCATTAAAGCAAATCCAATCAAATTCAATTAAATAAATAATTGAAAATAAAATATAAGTGCTCTATTGATGCTTGGGATGGTTTAATTGGCCAAGGATATTATTGATGAATGGATTTGCAATTAGAAGAGACTTGAGACAAATGAAAATGCAGAAAATAACTCAGAGAATTGATTTTTTAGAAATTCGAAGCTTGATCTTCTGTATGATTTTTGATTCAATTAATGACCAAATCTATTAGAGAAACCTCCTCAGAAATATTCTTCTTGATTTTATCTTTTCAATGAGCCGTCCTGGGCCTCATTTGGCCAAAGTAAAACTCATTCTATGAGCTTCCAAAGTTGATGAGTCGAATTTGGCATAAATCTGGAAATTCTGTTGCTGGGCTAAAAATGAGAATTTAATTAAAAATCTAATCTTAAATTAATACTCTAATTTCTAATATTTAATACTAATTTAATAGTTAATCATAAACTAACTAACTATTTAATAAATTGCTTATTATCTAACTAATAAATATTTTTAATTAATTAAATTAATTATGTATATATGCACAATTATTTTAATAAATTAAATTAATTATATATTTAAATCTTTATTAATCTTTATATATTAAAATAATTTAATAAATATTATATTATTAATATTTATTAATTATATTAACTTTTAACATGTACATACGTATATATTTGAAAATGCATGAAGAATAAACCAAAGGCTAATTAAGCTAAAGTTAAAACCTCTCTCTCATCGCCCTTATCGCATGTGTGCTTTTTGGTTTAAGTGTTCGTTTAAGAAAAATATGTGATAAGAAACATGCGATAAGAATTAGGAGTTGTCTATAATGCGACTTTTTGGAGATTCCGGTGACGGAATCCGGTGGAAGAAATGAGGTTAAATCTAGATTTTTAGCAGTTAAAATGGTTTTTTAACTGCATATTTGGATTCAGCGCCCTGAAAAACCCCTGGGAGCCATTGATTGTGCAGAAACTAGCTATTAAACTTGGGATTCCAATGAATTGCTGCCGGATTTTGACCGGAAGAAGCCGCCGGAAAGGCTTTCAAAAAGTCGCGTTATAGACTACTGCTAAGAA
>APFE031584874.1:24294-34651 GCA_000404065.3 Pinus taeda | reverse complement strand
TTGTCTCCTTTCTTCCTTTTCTCATTTCTGGAGCTAGAGGAGTCATTGAAGGGCTTGGTGTACCCTTCCTTCTTTGGATGGGAATGTGCTTTTCCCTTGTCTTTTTGCTGCTGATTTATCTGTTTTGAATCATATTTGTGATTTTTATTGTCACTGGCATCATGCACAACAAGTGCATGCGCTTTTGGAGGTTTGATTTTCCCAATGCCAATGAGTTTATCTTGCTCAAAAGTAAGGGACTCCATGAACTCTTTGAGAGAAGGCATAGTGTAGGATTTACCTGTTGTGAGCCTTACTGAATGAAATGTAGACACAAAGACAGAGTATTCCGGTTCGAGCTTTGACATAATTGAGTTGCAACAATAGATCATTATATTTGGTGAAAAAATCTTGAATTCTATCATAGTTCCGTGGGTCCGATGGCAACAGCTCCACTTCGAGCAGATGTCCTTTCATATCATCTTGTTTCCTATAGAGTTCTTCAATCTTTTTCCAAATCTCATTGGGAGTATTGTAGGGAGATAAATGAAACTACAACTCTCGAGAGATGCACATGCATACGAATCCATGGGCCTCATGTATCGAGCCATTTGGTCCTTCCATTCGTGATAATTATACGGTGTTAGGATCGATGCTTTGGGAAACTCCATTTTTTTGTCGATCTTCAATCTCCAAGCTATAATACCTGCAAAATACAGTACTGGTGCACCTTTTATCTAGCAACCTGTGGGCTTTGATACCATGTAAATGTGTTAGAAAACCTACATAGATGAATCTAGCTAATAAAGGTTGAACACACAGCTTTGCAGAGCAAAAACACTAAAAGAAAATCGAAAGAACAAAAGAATGATTCATTAGAAAATAGGTTACAATGCTCATGATATAGCATCATTAGGTGAAGATCCCAAGGTAATGCACCATAGTGGTGATCAATGAGATGACTCAACACCCACAACAAGTTCCGGAGAGAACTAACCAGTTGCGGAATGAAAGGAGGAGCAAATCATGCAGAAGAACTAGCCGGTTGTGGAGTTAAAGAAGGAGCAAATAAGGGAGTAAATCATGCAAAAGAACTAGCCAGTTACAGAGTTAAAGAAGAAGCAAATCACGGAGTAAATCATGCAGAAGAAATCTTGCATCTAGTCTCATGCTCTAACTAAGTGTTCGCGTGTAGGTGTGTAGTACCTCCAACACAAAGTACTATGAAAATTCTCATAGTGTATTGTTTTAATGTGGAAAAAGTTGAAGTTGAGATTAAATCGGCATAGTCCAGAAATTGGAAAAGTTGTTAAAGTTGGGAGGATTTTGAAAAAATCGGCAAAAAATAGACAAAATTTAAAAAATACAAAAATATTCAAGAAACTACCTCACTCACTTTTTTGGAAAAACTCCCATTTTATCTGGAATTTTTCAGATAAAAATTAAAAAATAGTTAAAAAAAACTACGTCACTCTGTTTTTTTGGAAAAAAACCTTTGTATCCAAACTTAATTTTTCGTTTTCTAATATGTCGTCAAAAAATCAACCAATAAAATCAGCTAGCTCAAAAGTCGTACTTTTTCAATCTTACCACGATTTTTTCCACGGTAATTGTTTAGAGCCTACAATTTTGGTTTTTTTCAATTCAAGATCAAACCATAGGCAATTAGTTTATTTAGGGCCTGAGTGAGTTCATCTAGGTTTTCTTAATATTTGCTAATGTGTTTAAAAGGCATCAGAGAAAATTGTATTCCAGAAGGTGATGTTTTAACATTAAATAAACACTATTTTTAAAAGTTATGTTGCCTTCACAAATTAACAAAGAGCTTAAAATGAATAAAATTTATTTGAAAAAAACATTTTTTAATCATTCCCTTTGTGGGTTTCTAATAGTTCCTTCTTATGCATTAACATTGATCTTGCTTTTAAGTTTTCCCCATCTTTATTGTTGTATTTCAAAGTTATGCACAAATGGATCTTAAATGGTTGTGTCTCGACATTAAATAAACACGATTTGAAAAGTTGTATTTTCCTTTGAAGCTAGGATGAGGCTTGTATGACTTTAAAACAATATTTTTTTTAAAACAATTTTAATCATTTCTTAATAGGTTTACACTATTTTTTTTTTTAAATAGTGATCTTGTCTCTCCAAACATATAATATGATGGAAGTCTAATATAATAAAATTAATAAATTACTTTTTTAATATTTATTAAAATTAATAACAAATAATTTTTAATATTAATTAAAATTGAAAAATAATATGCTGCTTTTAATAAATAAATATATAATATAAAAAAGAAATCTTCCTGTCACCCAACTAAAGCATTCATATGACATTTCAAAGGACAAAGCATTTCTCCCCATATTGGCAAAGTGAGAGAAAAAAGAAGTTTTAAAAAACATTTTTACTTTATCACATATATATCAAAAAAATGACGCTACATAAAATCACATGTATAAACTAATATCCATGCTATATTAATTATCGGAAATATATATAGTATAATATTTATATTATAAAGTTGATATAAGTAAAATTATAATTTTAATGATAAACACATCATACTGAACTGTAAAATAAACTTCTCAACTTAAAAATAATACTATACAAAACAAAAAAATCAACATTATTTTTCATAATTAAAACAGTGAAAAACTAAACAAAAAATCAAAGAACTACTATAAGTTTGTTTACAATTGTATCAATAAGGACCATCCAAGCATCTAAGTGTGCACAATGATTCTCATTGACAAATCATTCTCCATGATGAGAAATAGGAATTCCACAAAGGGACCCCCAACCTTTACTTGGGGTTTGAATGGTATTTTCCAATCTTTTGTTGACTATTCTTTCTACTACATCGCTGTTACAAATAATCATCTACCCCAACACAATTTATTAATTTTAAAATATAAATATAAGGATTCCATTGATTCCATTGGATAACGAATTACAGCAGGTGTAAGCCGGACGCCATTGATGTTGCATACCTAAATTCTAAATCGGAAATCCGCACCTAATAACAACATTCCAAATCGGACGCCTTCCCTCCTATAACACAACATGACATCTGCTCTCAGATATTCAGCTGGTGATATTCTTCGGCTGGGTTTCAATCTGGATCTTTACACCCACTAAATTATGGACCAAACTGTGGCTTCGTTTGGAAAAGAAAACAAGCACACCAGCGTCAGATTTCTTGATGTTGATAAAATTAGGACCAGGGACCTAAATTCTAAATCGGAAATCCGCACCTAATAACAACATTCCAAATCGGACGCCTTCCCTCCTATAACACAACACGACATCTGCTCTCAGATATTCAACTGGTGATATTCTTCGGCTGGGTTTCAATCTGGATCTTGACACCCATTAAATTATGGACCAAACTGTGGCTTCGTTTGGAAAAGAAAACAAGCACACCAGCTTCAGATTTATTGATGTTGATAAAATTAGGACGGGGGACTTCTCATAGTGAAGCCAAAGAAGATTAAATCAAAATGGTGTGTTTTCGTTGTAGAATTTCGTCAGATTTCTTGATAAGGGTAGAATTAGGATCTAGGACTTATCGTAGTCAATCCAAAGAAGTTTAAATCAAATTGTTAAATTGTTTGCTTCATTGTATAATTTCTTCAGATCTTGATACTGCTAGAATAAGGATCTGTGACTTATCATAGTCAAGCCAAAGAAGTTTAAATCAAAGTGTTTGTTTCACTCACTAGAGGAGTTATGTACATATATAAAAGAAGTACATGGAACTTAGCATAGTCAAGCCAATGGAGTTTATATATATATATATATATATTTTATTTGTTGTTTTACAAAGTGGACATAGAGTGATCATTGATGTGGGGCTAAAGGAATTGTAAATTTCATAGGCTTTGTTTGCTTCATTGTATAATTTTTTCAGATCTCGATACTGCTAGAATAAGGCTCTGGGACTTATCATAGTCAAGCCAAAGAAGTTTAAATCAAAGTATTTGTTTCACTCACTAGAGGAGTTATGTACATATATAAAAGAAGTACATGGAACTTAGCATAGTCAAGCCAATGGAGTTTATATATATAGATATATTTTATTTGTTGTTTTACAAAGTGGACATAGAGTGATCATTGATGTGGGGCTAAAGGAATTGTAAATTTCATAGGCTTTGTATTTGTGGGTAATTTTTTTTTATAAATTGGGTGTTTTTTTCTTAAGAGTATGTGTTTTATTTTAAGAGGTCACAAGTTTAAAACCAATGATAGAGTATGGATGGTTTTTTAGACTTATCAGTCAAATAAGTTCACCCTATCAAAACAACGACCAGTATTAGTCAGAATTCATTATATTGCATTCGATCTAATTTAACATAAATCTATGCTACGCTCACAGGCCCTGATATATCTTCCTCTATTCGTTGCTTCTTATATATATATATATATATTATTTGTTGTTTTACAAAGCGGACATAGAGTGATCATTGATGTGGCGCTAAAGGAATTGTAAATTTGATAGACTCTGTATTTGTGGGTAATTTTTTTTTATAAATTGGGTGTTTTTTCTTAAGAGTATGTGTTTTCTTTTAAGAGGTCACAAGTTTAAAACCAAGGATAGAGTATGAATGGTTTTTTAGACTTACCAATCAAGTAAGTTCACCCTATCAAAACAACGACCAGTATTAGTCATAATTCATTATATTGCATTCGATCCAATTTAACATAAATCTATGCTACGCGCACAGGCCCTGATATTTTCCTCTTCGTTCTTATCGATACTGCTAGCGGCACTAGGTGCAATATATCTGCAGGCCCATTGCTATCAGGATTTAAGCTAGTAAGTTATAGTATGAGAAAAAATATTAATATATCGTTGTGTTTTTTTTTTTTTTAATGTTAATCAAGACATTTGAGTTGTAGAGCCAAAAAGAAGGTTCGAGTTAAGCTATCTCATCATCTAATTTTCATTCGAGGACCGTCGAGATTTGTATTTGCAGCTGAACTCATTATATTCGTGGGACTAATGGTATGGACATTATATAGTTATGTCTCCAATGACTTTAGCAAAATATCTATCTCCAAAGTAGGTGCTGAAGTCAGGAAAGGACCGCATGTAAGCAGATTATTGTGTTATTTTTAAAGAAAATAAAGTAAATCAGGAATAAGGAATAAGTAGATGATAGTATTTAATTTAATTGTAGATTTTGAAATATTTTAGAAATAAGTTGATAGCAATATCCAATATTTTTATCTGAATTTCAAATTGGGTGAATATCTGAATTTCAGAACGGGTGAATATCTCGGCAGCCACTGCAATTGTTTTATTTAAGATTCTCAAATATTCTCTATTGCAACTGACTTTACTGTTAATCAGATTCCACAATATCTCCAAAATTTTCAATTAAAATAAATCCCCTTATTAAAAAAATCAAATTCAAATAATTAACTTCCCTAGCTCTGATTCATCCAATTTTAAAAATATTCCAAAATTTATCATAAAAATAACTCTTCTTTACCTTATTGGTAATTTTATAGATTTTCCTTATATACTGTAATTCCCTTTTTTTTTTTTTGTTTTTTTGTTTTCGCAGATGGCAATATAAGTTGGAACAGTTTGAAGTTTTCTACTGGGAAGAAAAAGAAAGGGACCATGGGAGCTCTAGGAAGGCGAAAATGGCGATTTAGGGTTTAGTGCAAAATGCGACTTAGGGTTTAGTGCAGATGCATGGGTTTTTTACAGTGATTAACTGTCTTGGTGGGATAGGTTTTTCTCTGTCCCTGCTCTACAACTCACAGGCGCTCGGGCTTCGGACTGCACCTGACTCCTTTTCATTTGGTCTCCTAGTCTTTTACTGCTTCGGCGGTTTTTTTTTGGCTTTTTACAGGGTTTTCTTTGGACCGTCATCCGTTTCCTTTTTGCCACGAAGACTAACCTTTTATTGCGGGTTCTGGCTCTTTCTTGCGGTTTTCTTGGTCTCCTCCTTATCCGCAGGCGGCTTTTTATGTTCCGGTTTTCGTTAACCTTTTGTTTCTGTAGAGCATGAATATCAAAAGGTTAACGAAACCGGAACATAAAAAACCGCCTGCGAATAAGGAGGAGCCCAAGAAAACCGCAAGAAAGAGCTAGAACCCGCAATAAAAGGTTAGTCTTCGTGACCAAAAGGAAACAGATGACAGTCCAAAGAAAACCCTGTAAAAAGCCAAACAAAACCGCCGAAGCAGTAAAAGAATAGGAAACCAAATGAAAAGGAGCCGGGTGCAGTTCGAAGCCCGAGCGCCTGTGAGTTGTAGAGCAGGGATAGAGAAAAACATCTCCCACCAAGACGATTAATCACTGTAAAAAACCCATGCACCTGCACTAAACCTTAAGTCGTCATTTTCGCCTTCCTGGAGTTCCCATGGTCCCTTTTTTTTTTCTCGGTGGAAAACTTCAAACTGTTCCAATTTATATTGCTATTTGAAGAAAAAGAAGAAGATGGAATTACAGTATATAAGGAAAATCTATAAAATTACCAATAAGGTAAACAAGAGTTATTTTTATGATAGGTTTTGGAATATTTTTAAAATTGGATGAATAAGAGCTAGGGAAGTTAATTATTTGAATTGGATTTTTTTTAATAGGGGGATTTTTTTTAATTGAAAAATTTGGAGATATTGTGGAATCTGATTAACAGTAAAGTCAGTTGCAATAGAGAATATTTGAGAATCTTAAATAAAACAATTGCGGTCGCTGCTGAAATATTCATCCATTCTGAGATTCAGATAGATATATTGGATGTTGCTAGATATTCACCCAATTTGAGATTCAGATAAAAATATTGGATATTGCTATCAACTTATTTATAAAATATTCCAAAATCTACAATTAAATTAAATACCATCATCTACTTATTCCTTATTCTTGATTTACTTTATTTTCTTTAAAAATAACACAATAATTTGTTTACATGCGGTCATTTCTTGACTTCAGCACCTACTTTGGAGATAGATATTTTGCTAAAGTCATTGGAGACATAACTATATAATGTCCATACCATTAGTCCCACGAATTTAATGAGGAGTTCAGTTGCAGATACAAATCCTGACGGTCTTCGAATGAAAATTAGACGACGAGATAACTTAACTCGAACCTTCTTTTTGGCGCTGCAGCTTAAACATCTTGATTAAAAAAGCAAAAAAAAACAAAAAAACGATATATTAAAAATTCTTCTCATTGGTTGAATGAAAAACAATATAACTTACCACCTTAAATCGTGATAGCCATGGGCGCATATATATTGCACCCAGTGCTGCTAGTAGTATCGATGAGAACGAATAGAGGAAAATATCAGGGCCTGTGCCGCATAACATAGATTTACGTTAAATTGGATCGAAGACAATATAACGAATTCTAACTAACACTGGTCGTTGTTTTGATAGGGTGAACTTATTTGACTGATAAGTCTAAAAAACCATACATACTCTATCCTTGGTTTTAAACTTGTGACTTCTTAAGAGAAAACACATACTCTTAAGAAAAAACACCTAATTTATAAAAAAATATTACCCACAAATACAAAGTCTATCAAATTTACAATTCCTTTAGCTCCACATCAATGATCACTCTATGTCCACTTTGTGAAACAACAAATAATATATATATATATATATAATCTCCATTGGCTTGACTATGCTAAGTTCCATGTACTGCTTTTATATATGTACATAACTACTCTAGTCAGTGAAACAAACACTTTGATTTAAACTTCATTGGCTTGACTATGAGAAGTCTCAGATCCTTATTCTATCAGTATCGATATTTGAAGAAATTATACAATGAAGCAAACAATTGAACAGTTTGATTTAAACTTCTTTGGATTGACTACGATAAGTCCCAGATCCTAATTCTACCCTTATCAAAAAATCTGCAGAAATTCTACGATGAAAACAGACCATTTTGATTTAATCTTGTTTGGCTTCACTATGAGAAGTCCCCGGTCTTAATTTTATCAACATCAAGAAATCTGAAGAAATTATACCTCTGTATCCAAAGGCTGGTGTGCTTGTTTTCTTTTCCAAATGAAGCCACAGTTTGGTCCATAATTTAGTGGGTGTCAAGATCCAGATTGAAACCCAGCCGGAGAATATCACCAGCTGAATATCTGGGAGCAGATGTTGTGCTGTGTTATAGGAGGGAAGGCGTCCGATTTGGAATGTTGTTATTAAGCGTGGATTTCTAATTTAGAATTTAGGTATGCAACATGAATGGCGTCCAACTTACACCTGCTGTAAGCTGTTATCCAATGGAATCAATGGAATCCTTATATTTATATTTTAAAATTAATAAAGCGTGTCGGGGTAGATGATTATTTGTAACAGCGATGTGGCAGAAAGAACAGTCAACAAAAGATTGGAAAATACCATCCAAACCCCAAGTAAGGCTTGGTGGTCCCTTCGTGGAGTTCCTATTTCTCATCATGGAGAATGATTTTTCAATGAGAATCATTGTGCACAATTAGATGCTTGGATGGTCCTTATTGATACAATTGTAAACAAACTTATAGTAATTCTATGATTTTTTGTTTAGTATAGTATTATTTTTAAGTTGAGAAGTTTATTTTACAGTTCAGTATGATGTGTTTATCATTAATATTATAATTTTACTTATATATATATATATATATATATTATATAATAATCGTATTTTAATATAGATGGAGTATTAATTTATACATGTGATTTTATTTAGGTCATTTTTTTCTATATATGTAAATGAGTAAAAAGTTTTTAAAACTTTTATTTTTCTACTTCTCCAAATATGGTGGAGAAATGATTTTTGTCATTGAAATGTCAGTGAGTGATGAATGCCTTATTGGGTGATAGGAAGATTCTTTTTTATATAATACTATTTATTTATTAAAAAAATCGTATTATTTTTTCAATTTTAATTAATATTAAAAATTATTTTGTTATTAATTTTAATATATTAGACTTCCATCATATTATATGTTTAGAGAGACAAGATCATTATTTAAAAAAAACAGTATAAACCTATTAAGAAATGATTAAAATTGTTTAAAAAAAAATGTATTATTTTAAGGCCATAGAAGCCTCATCTTAGCTTCAAAGGAAAATACAAATTTTCAAATCATGTTTATTTAATGTCGGGACAAAACCATTTAAGATCCATTTGTGCATAACTTTGAAATAGAACAATAAGTATGGGAAAAACTTAAAAGCAAGATCAATGTTAATGTATTAGAAGGAACTATTAGAGACTCACAAAGGGAATGATTAAAAAATGTTTTTTTCAAATAAATTTTATTTATTTTAAGGTTCACTGAAGCTCTCTGTTAATTTGTGAAGGCAACATAACTTTTAAAAATTGTGTTTATGTAATGTTAAAACATCACCTTTTAGAATACATTTTTCTTTGATGTCTTTTAAACACATTAGCAAATATTAAGAAAACCTAGATGAACTCACTCAGACCCTAAATAAACTAATTGTCTATGGTTTGATCTTGAATTGAAAAAACCAAAATTGTAGGCTCTAAACAATTACCGTGGAAAAAATCGTGGTAAGATTGAAAAAGTACAACTTTTGAGCTAGCTGATTTTATCGGTTGATTTTTTGACGACATATTGGAAAACGAAAAATTTGGATTTTATCAAAAGAAAAGTTTGGATAAAAAGATTTTTTCCAAAAAAACCGAGTGTCGTAGTTTTTCTTAACTATTTTTTAATTTTTATCTGAAAAATTCTAGATAAAATGGGTGTTTTTCCAAAAAAGCGTGAGTGAGGTAGTTTCTTGAATATTCTTGTATTTTTTTAATTTTGTCTATTTTTTGCCGGTTTTTTCAAAATCCTCCCGACTTTAACAACTTTTCCAATTTATGGACTTTGCCGATTTAATCTCAACTTCAACTTTTTCCACATTAAAACAATTCACTATGAGAATTTTCATAGTACTTTGTGTTGGAGGTACTACACACCTACATGCGGACACTTAGTTAGAGCATGAGACTACATGCAAGATTCCTTCTGCATGATTTACTCCCTGATTTGCTCTTTCTTTAACTCTGCAACTGGCTAGTTCTTCTGCATGATTTACTCCCTTATTTGCTTATTCTTTAACTCCACAACTAGCCAGTTCTTCTGCATGATTTACTCCCTGCTTTGCTCCTCCTTTCACTCTGCAACTGGCTAGTTCTCTCCGAAACTTGTTGTAGGTGTTGAGTGGCAACATCACCACACATTTCACATTTGATCACATGTGTTGCTTGGCTCTCCTCAACTACATAACGTAATACATGCATTGATTAAAATGACTAATCATTACTTAATCATCATTTTTGTAAATAGATTTTAACACAAATTGTATATATTAACATATATTGTAAATATAATATAAAATA
>APFE031584874.1:903-24173 GCA_000404065.3 Pinus taeda | reverse complement strand
AAATTAAATTTATTGTAATATAATATACATAATAAATCAAATTCAATATAAAAAAGAAAATAACAAAGTTATTGTTAAAATGTATACATATTAAAACACATATGTAAAAAAATATATTGTATATAAAATGCGACTAAACAATGTTTAGACTCCAAATTTAACTTCTCCAAACGCTTTAATTCATGGGATGCACATAACATAAAACGCTACAGGCATACAATAAATAATGTTGGAAGTTCCTCCAACTGAAAATACAACAAACCCTAAGGAATATGCTTCAAATCCCACACACAATGGATTCATACTCAGAGACTTAGATGACAATAACAGAGAATAATTCGTAGAGAGACATATGGAGAAACAACAAGATTACTCAGTCAAAAACAATGGAATAGATAAAACAATCACCGGAGAACAGAAATCACTTTGCGTTACATAATAGGCTTGAGCTTTGGCTTGCTTTCCTTGGCCAGAGCAATTACAAATTTATAGAGGCAAAAGAAGGATGTAGAATGTTGTATGTGATTCAGATGGAGATCTGGGATGATCTAGAAACGAATGGCGGTGTAGAAAGATCTAGAATCATGGAGATCTAGAAACTGATGGCGATGTAGGAGAATCTAGAATCCTGCATGTGATTCATGAATTTGGCTTCACACTTAACATTCTCCCACTTGAAACCAAATAAGAGTCGTCAAGTCACATTGAGTCCTACCATGCCTCTACATAACTCATGTTTATTTCATGGTAGAATCTTAGTGAGCATATCAGCAGGATTCCTATCTGTTATAGAGGCAGAAGAAGGATCTAGAATCCTGTATGTGATTCAGATGGAGATCTGGAATGATCTAGAAACGAATGGCGGTGTAGAAAGATCTAGAATCTTGGAGATCTAGAAACTGATGGCAATGTAGGAGAATCTAGAATCCTACATGTGATTCATGAATTTGGCTTCACACTTAACATTCTCCCACTTGAAGCCAAATAAGATTCATCAAGTCACACTGAGTCCTACCATGCCTCTACATAACTCATGTTTATTTCATGGTAGAATCTTAGTGAGCATATCATAGGGTTCCTATCTGTATGGATCTTTTCCGAGGATAATTGTTCTTCCTCCAACACATGCTGGATCTAATGGTACCTTAAATCAATATGCTTGGTTTTGAATGCAATGCTGGGTTTTTCGCCAAGTGAATGGCACTTTGACTATCACAATATAACACATACTTTTTTTTCTTTATTCCTATCTCTCTTAGGAATCGCTGCATCCACAACATCTCTTTACAAGCTTCTGTTGCAACTATGTACTCTGCTTCTGTTGTAGAGAGGGCTACTATTTTTTGTAGCCTTGACACCCAAGATACTGTTGCATCTGCAAATGTATACAAATAACTTGTAGTGGACTTTCTGGTATCCATATCTCCAGCCATATCCGCATTTGTAAATCCTTCAAGCATAGTCTCATCATGACCAAAACATAAACAATAATGACTAGTAGCCTTGAAATATCTCAAAATCCATTTTATTGCTTGCCAATGTTGTTTGCCTGGATTGGCAAGGAACCTAATCACTACTCCCGCTGAATATGCAATGTCTGGTCATGTGCATACCATGGCATACATCAAACAGCCAACTGCTGAAGCATAAGGAATCTTGTTCATATCTTCTTTCTTCTTGTCATCACTAGGACTTAATTCAATACTCAGCTTGAAGTGGGCTGGAAGGGGTGTACCAATTGGCTCTGCATCCTTCATATTAAACCTGTCAAGCACCTTCTTGATATATTTTTCTTGTGATAGCCACAACCTTTTTTTTTTCTTGTCACGCATAAAATGCATGCCCAATATCTGTTGTGCTAGTCCTAAATCCTTCATTGAAAATTTGCTACCTAGATCTTTGTTTAACCTATTGATCTTATTCTTATCATGCCCAACAATCAACATGCCATCCACATATAACAATAATATGATATACTTTCCTTGATCATACCTCTTGATATAGACACAATGGTCAGCTTCCAGCCTCTAAAAACCATGTTTCTACATGAATGAATCAAATTTCTTGTACCATTGTCGAGATGCTTGTTTCAACCCAGAAAGACTCTTCTTCAACCTAGAAACAAGGCCTTCTTTGCCTTTTTCTATGAAGCCTTCTGGTTGCTCCATATAAATTTCTTCCTCCAATTCACCATGAAGGAACTAGACCAACTAGACCAAGAATGACTCTAACGGATGACATTTTAACAACAGGTGAGAAAATTTCAGTGAAGACAATACCTTTTTTTTGGGCAAAACCTTTCACCACCAATCTTGCTTTATACCTCTCCTCCTTTTCGTCACCTTCATGCTTAATCCTGTAAACCCATTTGTTTTGTAGAGCCTTTCTACCTTTTGGGAGGTTTACCAACTCCCAGGTTTTATTTCCCTGCAAAGAGTTCATTTCTTCTTCCATTGCTTTCTTCCATTCTTTACTGTGCTTGACTTTACAAGCTTCTTGAAAACAATTAGGTTCACCTTCATCAGTAAACAAAATATAGTTTGAAGGAGGATACCTTTGTGAAGGCTTATGAGGCCTAGAAGATCTGCAAACCAACTGTGGTGGTGCATTATCAGGTTGAATCTCCTGTAAGGGTTCCTACAAGATTCCTTATTCTTGTTGTTCATCATTTTCCACTTGTTGTTCTTCATGCTCCTGAATTTACTATTCTTTTTTTTGCATTGGTGGGATGTTTTCCCGCTGCTCTTCAAACTTATCAATAACTTTCTTGACCTCCAACTCACCTACAATCCTCTTGAACATTTTTGACTCATTAAATATAACATCCCTACTTCTAATAATTTTATGTTTGACTGGATCCCATATATGATAACCAAAATCTTCATCTGCATATCCCAAAAAAATGCATTTCATAGATTTATTATCTAACTTAGTTCTATTTTCTTTGGGAATATGTATGAATGCTTCCCATCCAAAGATTTTCAAGTGAATAATTCAAATTCTTACCAGTCCAAACTTCTTCAGGGATACCACCATCCAAGGCTGTAGTTGGAGATCTATTTATGAGGTAGCAAGCAATCTTGACTACTTCAACCCAAAAATTCTTCTCCAAACCGGAGTTGGACAACATACTTCACACCTTTTCCATAATGGTGCGATTCATCCTTTTTGCGACACCATTCTGTTCAGGAGTACTAGGCACAGTGTTCTCATGTTTTATGCCAAACCTGTTACAATATTCCTTAAATGCATTTGAGAAATATTCTCCACCATTATCTGTTCTTAAACACTTCAGCAATTTGTTAGTCTCTCTTTCAACAGCAACATGGAATTTTTGAAATATTCCAAACACTTCGCTTTTATCTTTCATAGGATATGCCTAAACCTTCCTGGATGCATCATCTATAACTTTTACAAAATATGATACTCCCCCTAATGATTTGATGCTAACAGGCCCAAACACATCTGAGTGTACCAATTCTAACACATTTTTCTTTCTGTCATGGCCACCTCTAAGGAATGAAACCCTTCTTTGTCTACCATATATACAATGTGCACAAAGATCAAGATTGTAGGATTTCAAACCTGGCAATAAATTTTTACCAACAAGGATTTTTAAGCCCTTCTCGCTCATGTGACCCAAACACTTATGCCACATCTGTTGAATTTCCTTCTTTTGTGACAACAACCAAATCTGATTTTTCCATCAGTGTCTTCAATATGTATAATGTTCCTGTCTTGGGTCCTTTGGCCACGACTAATGCACCTTTCCTAATTTTCCATCCTCCTTTTCCAAAGCTTGTCGAATAGCCTTCATCATCCAGTCGTTCCATAGAGATTAAACTCATGTGCATTTTTGGTACATGCCTGACCTGTTTCAACAATATATCTTGTCCATCTTCATCTTGATCTGGACATCTCCTACTCCAACAATACTGCAAAAATGATTATTCCCCAAATGCACTCTACCATAATCACTAGGATTATATGAAACAGAACTATCTTTACATGGGGTTACATGGTGAGATGCCCCAGAGTCAAGGATCCAATCAAAACAACTGTTAGATGTATATACACATGCATCCCCTATTGAAACAGTGAACAACACATCACCATCTGTGGCTACAACAGTAGTTTCACCTTCATTTGTGTTGGATGACTTGTGATTTGTACTAGACGGTCCATGATCCTTTTGTCCTTTCTTCTAGAATCGACATTCTTTCTTCATGTGCCCGGGTTTACCACAATGAAAGCAGATGATCCTTCCTCTCCTTGATTTTGATCGACCTCTCGATCTTGATCGCCCTTGCCGGTCAAAATTCTAAAACGTTGCACAGGTACTTTCGATATGGAACAGTTAAGCTTTAGTGCTGGAGTTTTCTTATACGACCGATCACAGAAATACAAGGATCATTCCCATGTTTGATAAAATCGTTAAAAAAGTCGAAACAATCGAGAGTGATGGAGAGGCATGAAAGCATTATGAAGATTGCTTAAAAAGACACTAAGCTCTTCTAGAAGGGAGGAATTTTGTTTTTTAATTAGTTTTTCAACAGTTTGAAGGACACTATAGGTTAGAAGGAGGAAGGGTTGCGATCCAACATAGGGGGATTCTTTGCTATCATTCAATCTGCACTTATGCATTTTTGTTTTGTGTAGAGGAGGTGATTGTAAGGATTTAAAGAGGGTTTTTTACCTTTGTAATATTGTTTGGCATTTCTGCATGCAGTAAAATCATAGGTCTCAAATTCTCTAAGACTGCATATTTTGTAAGCAAAGCTTTGGCATTAGTATGGATTTCCATTCATGTGTATTTTTACCTGAATGCTGAAGTTTTATTTGTGTCCAAGTTCTGTAATTGATTTCGATTTCTATTCTAAAATATATTTCTTATTGATACTTAGCATTTCTATTGGTTCAATTTTGATATGATTTGAAGCTTTACATGAGCTATCTTCGAGAGGCAGAACGAGATCGGATCTATAAATTCATTGAAGTATATATGAGATAAATGATAACTATTTATCATTTAATCGCAAATGTATTTTGCTTTTTATTCCATTAATTAATATGAACTAATTCTTTTGGTTAATGGAAATCACATGGTGAATTCGATCATAAACCAGTGTTCCCCCCTATTTTTATTTAATTTGCTCTCGGATTAAGAGAGGGCTATCCCATCTTAGTCCGAGATAGGATTTTCATTTTTGGATTAATTTTATATTTGCAAATGTAATCTACATAAAGTCCTTTTTAGTTAAAGGCCAACATTTTTTGGTTCTCCGTGGCAAGATCAAGCTTTTATATTAGTCAAATTTTTGATTGATTTTAATCTTTATCCAAAACGTTAAGAAATCAATCATAAAGACTAATGTAATATAGTGTATATTAATTGCATTTACTTTGTAATTTTGTATCGCCATCGTTTTTGGGCTGGACTCACATTATCATGTATATTTGTTGATCAAGTTTAATACAAGGAACATGCCATGTTTTCTTCATGCCGTGTCTAATTTCTATTTCATGCGTGAATAAGTGCTGAACCATTTCATTTCCTAAATGGGAAACGAGCCGGTTGGCTAGGGCCCAGCTAACCAAGCTCGTTCACCCTTATGCTTTCGCCCATTAAAAGGTTTGTGTGAACATTGATTAATTTGTAGTTGTGTGGGTTGGATTTTTCTTATGTTTATTTCAGAAGTTTTGAGTTAAATTCATTTCATAGTCAAGCATGAATGATCCATATTTTGGAAGTTTAATTAAATTTATTTCTTTCTTGCAATTTCTTTCCTGCAATTACTTTCTTGCAATTTCCTTCCTGCAATTTTTGTCTTAGTTTGCTTCTACTCGGGTCATGTAGGACAATTCTCCCTGTACCAGTGCATGTGGTTTCCTACACACCAGTTTATTCATTTACTTCACAACAAATGTTATGTTCCTTTTCGTGCTTATAATTTCATTTATTCCTGCAAGCAAAAGTATTGTTAATTCAACTAATCATTCTTAATGTTAAGAGTTATACTTCTGAAGGATCTAAGAATGTTTACGTGAATTAAGGAAGGAAGTTATTACAAACATCATACTTTCCACTTGCATTTTAGGACTTAAGAAAAAGGAACAGAAACATTATAAATGAATTGCCGAAAGTTAGTTTGATGCATGCAAATTACTTTGATTATTCAGAATTATTTTTGCTTTATGAAGTTTACTTTCATTGCAAAGTTCAGTTAATTAAAGCATTCTTTTTTACATGTAATTTATCTCAGAATCTAGCTTGCAATTGCAATTATTTTCAACACATCTTTTAATTCTTTCTAAAGAAAATTGGAAACTTTGGTGAAGGAAGCTTTGTCTCAGTGCAAGAGCTACTCTCTTGTCATAGGAACAGAGTGCTCTAAGCCTTGAGGCTTAGAGCACCTCCACAAAGACATAAGTCTTTAATAAAGAAGGTAAAATATACTTTTTTCACATAAGTATTGTACCTGCACTAGTGCAAGCAGATTGCAATAATACAAGAACATGTTGCTTGGTGTAGAAGGAAGATCAATTTGGAAACAGATCTTTGAAAGGGCCCACTTGTTAAGTTGTTAGCCATCTATACTGAAGATAAACATAGTATTTCATTTTAGCATTTAATATTGCTTCCAGTGGTGTGAAAGTTCCTTTACTTGATTTCCTCGCAAATTATTCTTTTACATTCCAGCACTAGAATTGCTTTGGTGTCGATTTCCTTTAAGATTATTTTCTGTTTGACTCTCCAACATTTCATTTAAGAAGTAGGATTAGGAATAGGAAAATTTCATACCACTTCTGGCATTGCCTGTGCTTCGTCTCTAAGTTTACGAAAACCCCGGGTTGACAATTAAGTGTTGAAGGAGCTTGCTTAAGTGCAATTCCTACACCCAACCCCCGTTTTGAAAAAGTTAATGTCTTGAATTATTAACCCTCTTATGTGTTTATTTCCTTTCATTTTAGCTTGGTTTTCCTTTTTGTTGCCTTGACAATCCTCGACACATGTTGTCACTCCACACATCCTGGCATGCCTTAACACTTTGCATGTTTTGGCATGCCTTGGCACTATTTGGCACATGTTAGCACGCCCTGGAATTCCATAGCACACTCTGGAACTTCTTGACATGCCCTGGTATTCCCTAGCATGCATGACCACTACCTATCATACTTTTTCACTTCCTTGGCACACCTAGCACTCGTTGACACTCCCTAGCACACCCTTATATTCATTCATTTCCATGCTTTTTGACCTTGTGCCCCCTTATGTTTCCTTACTACTCCCTAACACTCCTTGGTATGCATTGGCACTCTCTAGCACACCTAAGCACTCTTCAACATGCCCTGCCACTCCATAGCATGTGTAACACTCCTTGAAATGTATTGGTATGATTTGGCATGTGTTGACATGGTTTGGCATGGTTGAGATTAAATTTATTTTTGATCAATTATTGGAAAGTAAGAGAGATATAATAGAGGAATATTTAGCACTTATAATGTGCTAATACTTGCAACTTGGCATGTATTCGAACCTATACTACTACAAAAAAGGCCTTTAGGGGCGGTTTGGCTTGCACCAATCTTGCCAAAAATTCCTTTAAAAATGTTTTTAGGTATTTAGGAGAAGTTTCTAAATTCCCTGCCCCCCAAAAAGTCATGAGAAATTGAACCTTTTTTTTTGTGGGGGGGGGGGTTCCAACAACCACTTCGAAAAGTGTTTTCACATGAATTTTGGAGGGGGTTTTTAATTTATTGCCCCTAAATATATTCATTGCTGTTTTTTGAAAAGCGCCTGGGAAAGTCATGAAAAATGAACTTTTAAGGGGGAGGGTGGTTTAAATGACTTCCACTAAATATATTTTTCATTGTGGTTTTTAAAACCGCCACCCCACATGGATGTTTGAGAATTGAACTTATTTTTGTGGTGGGGGGTTTCTAACAACGATCTCTAGGGTTTTCTCATGGATTTTGTTGGGGGAGGGGGGGCTAAATAACTACCCCAAAATATAGTTTTCATGGCAGTTTTTTGACAACGCTCCCTAAAATTCATGATAATTTAACTTTTGGAGGTGGTCACATAAGAAGCGCCACTAAAATTTCAATTCTCACGATTTTTTTTTTTTTTTGGGGGGGGGGGGGTAGTTTGTCTAAAAGCACCTCCACAAATTCAATTGTTGTGACTTTTAAGGGGGTTGTCAAGTCATGACAATGTAACTTTAAAAGCACCTCCACAAATTCAATTGTTGTGACTTTTAAGGGGGGTTGTCAAGTCATGACAATGTAACTTTTGGAGGAAATTTTGGACAAACCCCTACCCCAAAAGTCAATAGAATTAAACTTTTAGAGGTGGTTGTTAAATGACTGCCTCCAAGTGTTCAATTATCATGAATTTTGGGGGATGGGGGTGTTTTGGTGTATTAAATGGGATAAGGGGACATAAGAGTAGCATGGATGGGTAGAAGTGAGAGGTTTGAGCATGGTTTACTAAGATCTATAATCCTAGCATTGGAGAAAGAGAAGGGGCCTTAAGACCTCATGGGATAAGGGCTAAGGGGCCTAGATGGAAGGCAACAAGAGAAATTGATAGGGGAACCTATAGTAGTTGTGATAAGGGGATTAGGGGCCCCATTATCACAACCCATAATCCCTTAACCCATAACCAATATATTCCCTATCCCCTTAACCCCCAAGCCATAATCCCTTAAACCCTACATTCATAAGTCATAACCATTTAACCCCTTGATCCCTTAAAACTTGAGCCATTAGTCCAGATATTTTCACTTAAAATATGCACACAAAATTGCATTTAAAAGAGCTTGTAACAATAAGATGCATACTCATAAAAGAAATAGAAATAAAATACAACCATGAGAAGTAAAGACACAACATGTTGATAACAGATTTCACCCACTATGGGCTACGTATCTGGACTCTACTCAATGTGGGGAGGCCTCTTTCATTAATCTTCAGCAAAATTAAATTACATGCATGTACAAAAGCTAATTTATACCTCCACTTCCAGGGATGGCATGAAAATGCACACCTTTTCTGAAGGAATGGATTACACTATTGAATTCCTGGAGAAAAATCGTAAAAAATGACTGTAAACTCGACCCCTTTCTACTTCGGTCAAAGTCCGGAGCCCTGGGTATCATAATGATGCCCCAAAGATTTTTTCTTGCGGGTTGACTAGAATTCTGCTACTCAGATGAAGAATATGGTGATATCATCACCTTCCTAGTGAAAAACTGAGAAAATGAGTATAAATTCAGCTTGGTTCTGAAGCTTCAATTTTTTGGCTTCTAGGGAATCTCAAAGATTCCTCAAGAATCCACAAAGATTATTTTCTGTAGGTTGACTAAAATTATGCTACTTGGATGAGGAAGTCAAGGACACAGTCAGACTCCTAGTGACATTATGGTTAATTTGAGTATAAACTTGAAATAATTCTGACACTGTCAAAACTTGCCCCTTAAGGAATCTTTTAGATTCCTCATGGTTCTACTGTAGGAATATTCCTCTCGAATCTAGAATATTCTCCTAGAATATTTGGCCACAAAATTTGTTCCCAAGTTGGGCCAATCCAACTTGGTTTTGCTACTTAGCATGGTTCCTCCTCTGTGATATCTACTTGGCCCCTTCATTCCTATTGAATGCAAACTTTGAGTTTATATGTGTTTATCGGGCATATTTTTCAAAGCAAGTCCCATTGGGTTGATGGTAACGATTGTCAAATTTGGTGTGGGAGGCATGGGTTACAACCCCGCAGCCTCCCCAATTAGCATACTATTGTAAAAATTTGTTTTGACCGCATTTGATTTTGGTGGGTGTCGTTGTGTATGGTTATGGGGTTGTCTGGTTGGCGGGGCGGTCCACCGGGTTGGGCAGGTTCGAACCCCGCTGACCACTTTTCTTTGTTGGTTGATGTCATTATATATGGGCAGCCATATATATCATTTATATGGTGAGAGGGTTGGCAAGGGTGGTGGCCTGCCAACCCACATTATATATATATATTTATATATATATATATTATATATATATATATATATAATGAGGGTTGGCAAGGGTGGTGTATATATATATATATATATATATTATATATAATATATATATATATATATATATATAATATATATTATATATATATATATATCTTTTATTAAAACAATTTATGCTATAGGAATATTCTCCTAGAATATTCTGCCTCAAAATTTGTTCCCAAGGTTGGCCAGTCCAGCTTGGTTCCGCTGCTTGGCATGGTTCCTCCTCTGTGATATATTCTCAGCCCCTTCATTCCCATCGAATGCAAACTCTGAGTTTATATGTGTTTCCTAGACAGATTTTTCAAAGCAAGTCCCATTGTGCTGATGGTAACGATTGTCAAATTTGGGGTGGGAGGCTTGGATTCCAACCTCGCAGCCTCGCTAATTAGAAAACTATTCTAAAATTTTATTTTGACCGCATTTGGTTTTGGTTGGTGTCGTTGTGTATGGTTATGGGGCTACCTAATTGGCGGGGCAACCCACTGGGTTGGGCGGGTTTGAACCTCACTGACCTCTTTTCTTGGTTGGTTGATGTCATTATATATGGGAAGCCATATATCTCATATATATTGTGAGAGGGTTGGCGAGGATGGTGACCCGCCAACCCACATTATATATATATATTGAACAAAAATCCATCGGTGGAAATCCTAGGTCACCAGTTTTTTAAGTAGGCGACAATTTTCTATTTCCAGCCACCAGAAACCATCACCAAAAAGTGCCAAATTGTTACCTTATTAATTTACACCAAATTTAATGGCTCTGCTATATTTAATTGGGCTCCAAATTTAGTTGGTGCTCTACTAACTTTAGTTAATGGGCCAAGTTGACTGGTCATAACTTTCACGTATGATGTCGGATTGAGGTATCATTTGCGCCATTGGAAATATTATGATGAGATATCGATCTGACCCTAGTTTTACAACAATCTAAGAATTTTTATTTTTCAACCTTTCATGTGCCCTCTTTGATTTATGAGCCTCTCTAGAGCCTCCTAGATCAACCATTAAATCCTTAACCCCTAACCCCTAAATTATAATCCCTAAAACACCCGTAAAAGTCATGACAATGTCACTTTTGGAAGAATTTTTGGACGCCACACCACCCCCCTCCCCCCCTTAGAATTAAGCTTTTAGAAGTAGTTGTTAAATGATTGCTTCCAAATGTTCAATTCTCATGAATTTTGGGAGATGGGGATATTTTGGTGTATTGAACAGGGCAAGGGGACATAAGGGTAGCATGTATGGGTAGAAGTGAAAGGTTAGAGCATTGTTTATTGACATTTATAATCATAGCATTAGAGAATGAGAAGGGGCCTTGGGACCTCATGGCATAAGGGCTAGGGGGCCTAGAGGGAAGGAAACAAGAGCAATTGATAGGGGAACCCCTAATAGTTGTGATAAGGGAATTATGGGCCCCGTTATCACAACCCATGATCCCTTAAACTATAACCACTAAATTCACTATCCCCTTAACCCCAAAGCCATAATAGCTTAACCCTTAGACTCATCACTCATAACCCATTAACCCCTTCATCCCTTAAACTCTAAGCCGCTGACCCCTTAACCCCTAACCTCTAACTTAAAATCCTTGAACCCCCTAATCCCTAACCTCGTATCCTCTTAAAACCGGACCCTTAACACTTAACCCCTAACCCTTTAACTCACTAACACCTAAATCCCACAACCCTTAATCACTTAACTTGTAACTTCCCTGACCCATTATCCCTTGGTCCTTAACCCTAAACGTGTTATATGTCAACCCCCTAACCCCTTAAGTCTTAATCCTTTACTGTTTACCGTTAATCTCAGACTCCTAAACGCTTAAACCCCTTAACTCCTAGAACCCTTAAGCCTTTCTCCCAAACCATAGGTGCTCCAACACTAATATTCTTGGTCATATTAGGTTTTTAACCACTTACACTTCCAAATACAACCTCCAAGAACTACTAGGGTCTAAGGAAAAGAGCCACAAGGTCCCCAAATCTAATCTACATTTTATGGAAAGTCATATTTCTCCCAAATATCCTCCACATATTTTCTTTTAAAGGAAAAAATATGGTCTTCTAATGTCCACAAATGTATCTAAGTTCATAGGAATAAAGGGTCATCTCCATGCATGTCCCAAACATAATTCATGTCCACTCAAAAGAAAAGAAAAAAGGATATAAGGATGTCCCTTTAGTTGTCACCATCCTTTAACACTGGTCCATTCTCTTACCAAATGTACGGTTAATAGTCCCATACAATTATACAATATTTTTCAAAGCTTCTATCCACAACATGCTCAAAACACCATTTAAATTCCCTTAGTTTCTCCAAATCTATTCGAAATTGACACAAGCCATTCTCAACTACATGAATGGTGCAATATTCAAGCTATCCATATCTAGGTTAATCCCCTTTTGAGCCCCTTTTTGTGTGCCTTCAATACAAAGCTAACTAAGCTCATCTTACAATTGGATCTCCATTTTGCACCTGGTGATAATACCACCTTGTTCTTTAGGAATGGCTTGCTTCTAAATAGAATTACACTAATAGTCTCAACGTATGTGGGGCGAGAAGATACATTAAGAGGAGAAAACATAGATCAAACTCAACCTTATTTTCAAATATATAAGTTCAAACATATATAAAAAATTAAATAGTCTATAGATGTAATTCTTACATTGTTGGATGGTTCTGGATCATATCCACCATTTTATTTCCCCACCTCCATGGTAACTTTTCATTCCATTAATTCCTCAACAGCTACTTTAAATTTTCTAAGATCCTTGTCTTTTTCTCTCAATTTCTCTTACATATCATGTAATTGAAGTTAATTGGGGAACCCCCAATAGTTGTGATAAGGGGATTACGGGTTCCCTTATCACAACCCATAAACCCTAATGCATTTAAGCACTTAGCCAAGGAGGCCCGAGGGTATAGTTGTAGGGGCATTGGGACCAAATTTGGGGGTTCATAACATTAGGAGAAGTTGAATGGTATGACCAAAAAGGTGGGAGGGGTATTTCGTTTTGTATTGAATGGGGTAAGGGGAGGTCCAAACATGGTGTAGTAAGATCTATAATCTTAGCATTAGAGAATGAGAAGGAATCTTAGGACCTAATGTGATATGAGCTAAGGGTCCTAGAGGGAAGGAAATGAGCAAAATTGACAAGGGAAACCCCAATAGTGATGATAAGGGGAATAAGGGCCCCATTATCACAATCCATAATCCCTTAACCCATAACCACTAAATTCCCTATCCCCTTAACCCCCAAGCCATAATTCCATAACTCGTACACTCATAGCTCATAAGACATTAACCCCTTGACCCATTAAACCTTAAGCCATTAAACCCTAACCTAAAATCCACGAAACCCCTAAGCCCTAACCCCTTATCCTCTTAACCTTTTACCCTTAACCCCTAACCCCCACTAGTACGTATGACCGTAAAATTCAATGTCATACTTTGATAGTTTGGTCATACTGTCAAAATTTACTTGCAATATTTTTTGTATTTTTTTTAAAAGCCCTGACATTTGTCAGATATCTGAGAAACACAATTATTGTTGGATATCTGATGATATGTTAATCAGATATCCATTGATAAGTTTATTCGTTAGATATGCAACAACAATTTTGAATGTTCGTCAGATATCCGACATTTGAGCAGGTCAGTTATCTATTTATCGGAATATCGACGTTTGACAAAGTTAATATTTTTCTAGTTGGAAAATGTCTCTTTGGTCCACAACCATCGAAATTCCAACAAAATGGCTATTATTATGTCTTAATACAACTTTTTTTTTGTCAAATGAATTACAAATAGCTAAACACTATTGAGGTTTATTTTTTAAGATAAACATCACTAAAAGTTTAGTAAGGAGAAATGTCACATAACATGCCTCCAAGAGGACAAGGATATGTGAGATCTACATTGAAGGCTTTGGTTGATTTCCTTCCCTTATTTCATCGATGTTTATCATCCTTAAGCCTTTGCATAATTTATAGTTACTCAAAAGAGAATTTCAATCGTTGAAGTTTGAACATGCCAAAAATTGATTTGTTTCTAACCTGTTTTTTTAAAGTTGAACATCATGCATCATTGAGTGCACCAATCATGCTTCCTATGGGATGGGACCTAGAATGAACACCTTGACAAACATAAAGGAAGCTTGTGTACTAAGGCTTGGTTTGACCAACATATAGCACAATAATTTTCATCTCAATTTGGCAATGACATAATGGGAATTGAATTTTTCCCACTATTGACGTTTGTCTTGGCATTCCCAGCTAACAAACAAAAATTCCTCACATGTTAGCTAAAAAATAGTGAGCAAATGAGTTGCACTCAGAAATGCATTAAGCATAGAAGCAACAAAGAAATTAGCTAAGAGTCTTCATCTAAATCCAGGGCACTTTGAGGCATGCAAGAGCATTGTCCTTAACATTGTACTGGAATTAATACATTTGTGTAAATATAGCACTAGGCTATATCGTATATGTAGTGCATACAGAAAATAGGGCCAACAAGTTTCTTATGATCCATGAAGCTACCATTGATATGGTCCGAAGGATTAACATTTAGTTCATGGTTTTTATGGTGTATAACATACCCCAACATCTTATAGGTTACTCACACATTGAAGCTAAGGCTAGTATGTGATTTAAAATAGTGTTGATTACCATTAGGGTTTTATATAATTAAGAAACTTGGTCAAACCGAGGAGGTGGTTGTCCACATTGTAGAAACAATCTGCCTTTCATCACTAACTTGCACCACCATTACAATGCATATATACTTCCTAATGGAGTATGTATGATTACCAATAAACCGTCAAAACCTAAATTAGAGACTTTGAAATCAATTTGGTCTTAGTCCTAAGAAAACTCTAAGACATCAATCCTAACTTCCATAGTTATTTATAGTTCTTCCAAGGTTCAACCTGGAATATGCATGTAAATTTATACATATGAAAAAAAAGTATTTTACACCATTCCCATAACCGAACCTTGAGAACTAGGTTAACATATTATTTACCCTAGTTATTGGTATAGTTAAGGTGGGGTTTGTTACAAATGCAGCCTAATAAGAATAGTAAAACTCAAATTGAAACTCTTGTCATCCCTTGATCCTCTTTAAGAAGAGTTGTGTGAGATGACCAAGCTCAACATTTATTTGATGCACTTAAGTGTTCCTTCACCTGTGCTCCTTTGATTAGTCCACCTAACTTTGATAAAGAATCTATCTTGGATTTCTTGGCTTCCATCTATACCATATTCGGGGTCTTGGTCCAAGAAGATGGAAATAGATACAAAAACGTCATATTATGTGACAAACAACCTTAATGGGCGTCCAATATTGATGGATGGGTTATCAATGAGAAGTATGACTATTGGACTGTTATCCTTTAGGATTTTTAATTGGAATTTGTGACATTCAAAAGTAATAAAGGCTTACTTGTTGATTTCATTTATGATTTCCCCACTAGCGTGCAAGACCTGCGATTGAATGATGACCTTCCAGACAAACACCTGTTCACCATATGGGGGAGGTGGGTGGGGGCATACTTCTTATAATTATCCTCCCCCAAATCCCTCTCACATTGTTTCATAAGGAATCACTAGTACCTCTTATGCATATTCCCATCCACATAAGCTCGTGCGTAGGAAAACATGTACTCCACTTATCTACAAAAATGTAGTGGAAAACGCTTACTACCCCTTCATGAACTTTGTTTCTTCTTTTGAAAAGAATTGACAACATTTTACAAGAAAGTTCAACAAATAGCCTTGTAATATGATAGTGTCCACCTAATAATTAATGATTTCGGTTGAATAATGGTCCAACTAATGAGGAGAAACCAAAACCATATGATCCAATACATGGTCCTATTTTGTCAAAAAATTGGGCCCTTTGTCTCAAGATATCTTCTTTTCTTTGGAAAGAGGACATAAACACATTGTTCTAGATATTTCAAGATGGAGTACTCTTCACCTTTGTTCCTCTCCTTTATTCCACATGTGATGTGAATTCCAATTGTCATCTTCTTGACTTGGGTGTTCTTTTGTAAATGTGACCCTTAACTATGCCATGAAAACCTTCCAAAACATACTTAAATGATGGGAGCTCCTCTTCATGCGTGAAGCTAGTGGAATGTGACAAGTCATCCAAGATACCTCAGAATATTTGATTTGTGCCTTGGGGAATGTGAAAGATACCCTTAATAGAAAACATGCCTAAATTTGTAGCTAAGTGCCCCAAATGTGAGATGTTTCCACTTGTGCAATTGTGCTTCCAAATATGTGAACTCAACAACAAAACACACCTTAGAATACATGAATGTCTCTCAAAATGTGAAATAAAAAGTAAACCCTTACCCTAACCATCCTCTATTGGCAATTTGGGCCTTTTGTCACAAGATATCTCCTCTTATTTGGAAAGAGGACATAAACAAACTTTTATATGTTTCTAAAAGGAGTACTCTTCACCTATGTCCTTCTCCTTTACTTCACGTAATAAAAATTCCAATTTTCATATTCTTAACTATGGTGTTATTCTTTTATACACATGACCCTTGAATATGCCATAAAATCCTCCAAAATATTCTTAAAGGATGGGATCTCCTCTTCATGCATGAAGCCAATGGAACGTGACAAGTTATCCAAAATTCCTCCAAATCTATGATTTGTGCCATGGGAAATGTGAAAGGTACCCTCAATGGAAAAACACACATAAATATTTGCGACCAAGATCACTAAATGTGAGATGTTGCCATGTGTGCGACTGTACCTCCTGTTGATTCTCAAACTGGCACCCTATTGTGCAAGACTCGCAAGGTGTCATTTTGGGTCAACTCAGAGTTGTTCCCACTATCATCTTATCAACTAATGCTCTCACTTTAGATTACTTATTGAATCTTAGGGGTATCCCAAAGAGAAAATTTATGGGGTCTTTTATGTGACTAGATCACTAGCACTGAAAACCATATTTACATTGGATGGGTCAAAATATTGATGATCCCTATCCTATTAACTACAACATTTGTATTCATTATTTATTTCATTGCAACACATCTAGTATATACTGATGGTGTTCATGAGCCTATTTCTGGTTCTCTTATTTATGGAAACAATATTATCTTTGATGCCATTATTCCTACCTTTTCAATTATCATTTTTCACTTCTATCCCTTCGGGGAAGTGACGTTTGTCGATGAATGGATACATAATAGGTACCCTATGAGCCAATTTTTCATGTCATCGATGTAGTTCCATGCGACATGAACATTCGATGGTATATTATAGCCAAAAACTCTAGGGGTAGGGTCTCATTGCTTAATATTATACAATAAAACAACTTTTAAAACTTCCCAAAAAAACCAGTTACTTAAGCCTATGAAACTGCTAAACAAATCCACTCTTAACATAACATTATAAAATAATGCAAGTAGACAACACTACTAACAATAGAACCCAAATTTGCATACAAAATTTCAATTAATGATAATAATTGAAAGGATTGAGAACTATGGCAAGGGTGATGGCCGCTAAACTCCAAGAGTGTAGAGCTAAAAAAGGCCCCTGCGTGATAGTTGAGGGGGTGTCCAAGAAACTAAAACCTAGATATCTCTTTAGACTCGAGTTCCATAAAAACCACCACTAATTTCTTCACCCTGCTACCAACCCTTAGAGTAGCCTTATATTCAGTTCTCCTTGTTGAAAAAAGTAGCGAGAAATGGTTCCTTTGTTGTGCCCTAATTCAAGGAACCACAACAATTTTCTCCTTGGCATGCTTGATTTTCTTATAAGTTATGATGAATTCCTATAATTTAGGATTCGTTCCTAAAAGTTAGGAGGAGTTATGAAGAGTTAACTGATGTGTTAAAGTGGAAGGCCGAGTTATTAGTCTTCTAGTGCGAGTTAATTGAGGAAAAGAACATGTGGTTGAGTCGCAAGTCCTTTTGAGATAGGATGAGTTGCATGAGTAGTTAACTCATGCTAACTCAATCAACCACAAAAGAAAACTCCTTAATTAGAAACTCACAAAACTTAGACATTCGAATTGCCTTTAAAGTAGGAACAAAGGAACAAATCAGTCAATTGTCTTATGAGCACGAATTGATGAAACAAGACAATAGAGTTCATGGGTTAGTGAGAAGGCTGCACAAGTTTATGTGGGGAGCTTGTGAGGGAAAGGTGTGCCAAGAGTATCTTATGCACATTATTGGAGAGAGGAATTTCCTTGGGTAGGAGGAAATCGAGGAGAAAATCATGGTTCTTGCAAGGAGTGTTTCATATTAGTACAAGAAGAGGAAATCAAATTGTATTCTCTATTGAAACAAGTTGTATTTGTAAGAGATCTATTTCTCAAATTTCTTCAATAAAATTCTCAAACAGGTAGAGGGTTTTCCTAGTTAGGTTCCCTAGAAAATTGTGTGCCTTGATTATTGCGATGGTGTGTTTATTTATGTTTCTATTCCGCTGCAAAGTTTAGTAGATAAATTATGTGTTTATTTGAAAATAAATTATATTTCGAATTGTTCATAGTTATAAAGTATATTTCGTAGTTAAGATTTAGCACTCCTCCTTATGTAGAAAAACGACGAAAGGAATAGTTGATGTTCCCTAGCGATGACACAACATAACCCAACAAAGGGAGAATGGAGTGCGTCGGTTGCGGATAGGTCGGTGGACAAATCAAGAGGATCAACGCGAAATAGGAAAGGTGTCTAAAGATAGCATTTAGTTGCGAATCCCTCAGGATCGGGAGATCTTGAGGGATCGCATTTATCTTTTACCTCTTTTTGACTGTAAAAGCAAACGATTGTAGGAGGAAAGAGGATCAATATCTATTATTTCAAATTGTAATTTTAATTTACACACTCGTGTTGTTGGATAACGCGACCATATTGTAATGCTACTTAAGTTCAATGATTAATATATAATTGACGTTGTTTTTCATCCGTATTATCTGAAGTAGCTCAGCAGTGTTCGCTAGTGGCTAAGGGCCCGACTTCTAGTAGATTAAATTGCTTCCTTGTGTTATATATTTTTGATTCTCGCAAGTTTTGATTGGTTTGATAATTTTCCCATTTTCTGTGAGTTTATCCTATTCGCTATTTACTGCTTTCCTGTATTGAAGTAGTACATTTTCCTTATATATTTTATAGCACTGTCGTTTGATTCGATTTACGCTTATTACAAAGTAAATTATTTAGATAGTGAATCGTATTGATTTAATCAACTGTAAGAGTTTGGTTATCGCTCCTGAACTCTTAGATTGACATCATTTCCATTTGGATTGCTTCATAGAGATTGAGTATGATTTAGATTGAATCAACTAAGAAGAGATGAGTTATTGCTACTATGCTCTCGGCTGATGCTATGGTTAATTGAATTGCTTGTGAGAGATTTGATTACGATTCCAGTAGAGGATTGAGTCTTGAAGCTTAGATGTCATATTTCCTTTAATAATTGAAATTTGAGTTTTATAAATGCATCCATTTACTTTTGTATCAAAGGTTTAAACTTCATTTTAAGAAACATTACTCTCTGGATTCATAGCATGCACATATTGTGTACACTCTTGGAATAAAGGACTTGCCTGGGTTGATGATTAATGTGGGGTAATTTGGAGTTTTAAAAGACACCTTTTATAAACCAACATTTTGGCACCGTTGCTGGGGAGAGTGTCGCCATTTTACAAAGAGTGATGTATATCTGATAATTGCTGTTGGGAAAGAATTGGGTATTGAAAATGGAAGGTAAGAACCTACGTAACAAGAAAGTAAAGTGCTTTCTCCTCCACCTACTTTTCAGCACAATTACAGAAAAGTGAAGTAGGTGTTTGATGTTTATCTGTTCAGAGAGAAATGGGTATTAAAACGGAAGGTAAGAAACGACGTACAGAGCAAGTAAAATGCCTTCTCCCGTGCCCGCTTTCCAGCAGAATTGCTAGGTATTTAAGGTAGAAATAAACATTTGAATTTTTGCATGAATAACTAAGAAGAAAAGACGAGAAAACAATACAATTCCACATCCCAAACCTGAAAAATCTAAGGGATCGGTGACCCTTGGACAATCAACTTTTATCGACGACATCTTAAGAAAAGTTGAATCTCAGCCATCAGTAGGTCCCCGAACATTGCTTCCAGACAACCTATTGTCTTCCTTTGGGCCACAAGCTTACTATATGTAGCCTACGCTGAGATCCATAGTAAAACTGAGGGAACTGAGCAGAGTTTTCAAGATATTGAAAATTCGTGACCAATTCCCTCACAAGAAGGGAATTCTTGCAACATTTGTGAAGGAGGAGGAGAAACAGGGGAAATAGAGGAACCAAGATCTCCTCAGGTAGCAATTGAGCAGAGGACACCCACTGTCCCAGATCAAGGGAGTGCTATTAGGATCATTCCCACCTCTTCTAGACACAGTAGGGATAACTCTCTAGCTCCAGAAATCCCGGAAGGGTATTGGCATATCTTTGATAAAATGGACAATAATCCATAAACACCCCAGACCTCTACATTACAGTTCCTATTATTGACATAGTGGTCAACACCCCCATGAAAGCTATCCCTCTACAAAGTATTCCCACCTTTCATGGACTCACTTCAGAAGATCCCGATGCGTTCATGTTTGAATTCAACGTCCTATGTCGGGGTTATGATTACACCACCGATCCCCAGAAACTGGAGTTGTTTCCCTCCACTTTGAAAGGAGTAGCCCTGCATTGGTTTATGGGATTGGGTGGGGGCACCATAAATAACTGGGACCAAATGAAAACTGCTTTCCTTAAAAAATATCAAGATTATCACAGATCTAAAGAACTAAAAGATGAGATATTCCAAATGGTAGCAAAGCCTAGTGAAACATTGGAAGAGTATGTAGATCATTTCCAATATAACCTCCAAAGGTCTCCCTACGCAACTCTGCCTAATAATGTGCTAAAAACCACGATGATTAAGGGAATGAAAGACCAGTGGATAGAGACATTAAATATTATGGGCAAAGGTGATATCTATCAAGAAGAATATGCTAACATTATTGATTTGTGTATCAGGTGCTCGAGGGGTAGTACAATACTGAAACCAGTAGAATGCGATATGATCACCAGGGACAACAAAATCTCTGGTGGAAGCATTACTCATACTGAAATCGGAAACTTGCTGGAAAATTTCAAAACAGATATCCTAGGAATCTTGACGACACAATTAGACATCATGCAAGCCAAGTAGAAGCAGGCCGAAGCAGAACAAAACCTGGTGATTTTTTGCCCTCGACGCAGGAAGAAACATAGTCATAAAGAATGCCCACTGGATATGGAATAGACCTGTGCCATATGCACTAAAGAACATGCCACAGAAAATTTCCCATCACTCCCAAGATTAAAAGCAGTATTCAAAGAGGAAGAGGAAAGAACAGAACTAGTCTACTTGTTAAATCATCGTCGCCAATGGCAAGCATGAAAAACAGGTATGCCTACCAACCCATCTTCATTCTTTCAACCCTCACAATATAAGTCTCAACAATACACATGAGCTACATGGCAGAACCAACCACCTTTTCCTAATTGGTCACCACAAGCATTTTCTATGCTACCTTGGTCCAATCGATCAAATCCAAAGAATAGTTGGCCAAATTCCTTTTACTTTCCACCATTCTAGCATAGCAATCCATATCCATCTCAATGGCCCCCCTCCACTTCAAAAAACAAAACTGGCGGTCAAACTGGAAAATACCTACAAATCAACCAACATGAAATCCCCTTGCCTCATCCTATGCTACCAACACATTACACGTTGTAGTAGAATCCTCAACCCAATCTATGACCACAGCTCCCAGCCTAGCCCAACCCGAATCCCAATAATAGACCAATCCAGTCGGTACAAATTATTGAAGGGTTGGATTCGGAAACTGAGTTGAGAGAGTGTAATGAACTCAAATTGAGGTCTGGACAAATAATCGAGTTCGAGGGTGATAAAAATATACAATTAGAAGAACAACTTCCTGTAGAAAAAACATCTCAAAGGGAGAATACAGTTAAATAGAAAAGCCACGAACAAACTATTACCTCTTCTCCACCATTCCTAGAAAGATTGATTATACCTCACTCAATATAATATCCCAATTTCAATCTCTTGGGAGAATTAAAAAATTTGTGTAAAAATACCACTCGTCCAGGTTATTCGGGACATTCCAATCTATGCAAAAACCATTAAGGAATTGTGTACCAAAAAGCCTACAAGGAAAATAAAAGTAACGCCAACTATCCACGTAGTCGAAACTTTGTCTGATTTATCATCAGGTAGAGAAACACTGGTGAAATATGAGGACCCGGGAAACTCTATAGTCACAACACAAATAAATGGTTATTCCTTTCCCAATGCATTAGTTGATCTAGGGGCAACCATTAATATTCTCACAACAACAACCTGTCAGAGACTTGGCATCACAACCTGAGATCCAACTAAGGTCTTGCTAGAACTTGCTGACTGATCAATTGTCAAACCAAAAGGGACATTGCAGGATGTAATGGTGTATGTAGATTCTTGGGAATACCCAGAAGATTTCTTGATTATTAATCCTAGAAACCGGCTAGATGGACATCCTCTAATATTAGGAAGACCTTGGCTAGCGACTGCAGATGCTTATATAAGCTGTCAAACAGGTAGTATGACTATATCAAGAGGAAATAATGTGAATAACTTAGCTTTATATCCTCCATCTCAGCCAAGCCTAACTATAATAAAAACTAGGAAACAACTTGTAGCATATTTAACTGAAAATATTCGATCACCACTAACTCTAGCGGATGCTCTTGAATTTAAGAATCAAACAGAAGATGACATTATTAACACTTACATTAACCACCCATCTGCCGTATCTAATCTAAAATGTCACATGATTGAAGCAGCCCTAGATAATGAAATTGAAGAAGATCCCTTAAAAGATATCAATGACCCAACAATACCAACAACAACTATTTGTTAAACACACATGGTGAACTAGAGAAAATATGAAAGATAAATCATGCAGTACATTTTTTATTCACAAATGATATACATTTATAGTACATTATGTGACCGTTGGGATTCACATCCCAAGGTCTCTTGGACTGCTTTGTCTATTCAACTTCCACACTAACCCATTTAGGATTAGGTGTCCAACATTCCCCCCCCTTAATCCGAAGGGTTATGTATGAGTCCAAGAAGAGAGCTGAAATACAAAA
>APFE031584872.1:117025-145314 GCA_000404065.3 Pinus taeda | reverse complement strand
TTTTTAGTAATGAAAAAAGTTCGAAGTTAGAAGTCAACTTAGAATTTCATTTAGCTTATGCATTTTTCATGCCTCCATGCTTCACAGGTCAAAAGATTGGTAAAATTTCTGATGTAATTTTAGAGTATATCTCACCATTTTACCACACCTGGTTGCCCACCCACTTCCCGATTCCAACCTGGTTGAGTCGCTTCCCAAGGTTAAAAAATAAATGTGCCAAATCAACCAACGAACCGAACCAAGGTTTAAGCGAGGTACACAGTGTCAAACCCCAATTGGAAAATACATAAATAGTACGCAACAACAAATGTTTGGTGACGATGCACTGACCTGGACCTTGGCTGTCCCTTTCCTCTAATTTACCCTTTACAATTGGCCTGCCTTTAACATTGCAATGTTATGTGGCATTCTCCGGCTTTCCCTTTCTGTTTGGAATGTGGATTCAACTCTTTTGTCACAGTGATTAGATGGTGGCGATCTCGCAGGGAGAAGGATTTTATGATGGGCCGTTTTTGAACTAACTTCATCCGAAACGCAGGCATTCATCTATATCCAATCTGTAAGTAACGATCCCCATCAGCTTGCATAATCTATCAGTTTCAGGTCAGATCTCTCAAAAATTATTCATATGGATTGGCCTTCTTTCATCTCTGTTCTTTTCCCCATAGTTTTAGATTGCCAGCAGATACAGAGGGCTTGATTTATCTTAAATCTGTTTCTCTGAATAATCAATCAATGCTTTGGGTATCGAATACCCAATGGAGAACTCGTTGACTTTTGTGGGTACAGCATGTCAATCGTTGTTCAGAAACCTAATTACAAATATGGGTTTTTTACTTAAGTCTTGCCGTTTCTACCAGCAGTATTAAGCCAATATTGGGCAAACGTTAAATATGGATAAAATCCCGGTTGAAGTTATTGGGAAAGTTTTGTCTAGCCTTGGTGCTGCCCATGATGTTGTAAGAGCTTCACTGACATGCAGAAAATGGAGAGATGCTGCCAAGAATCACCTACATACCCTTTCATTTAATTCTGCAGATAGCCCTGTTTACAGAGAACCCAATTCTAGCAGGCTTGAGATGCTGATCACACAGACTATTCTTCAAACAAAAGGATTGAAGAATCTTTCCATCTGCATGAATGACTCAGTTGAATTCTCAGCAGCCCCTGTGATTGCATGGCTCATGTACACCAGAGAGACATTACGCAGCTTGGTATATGTTGTGCATTCAAAACCCAGTCTCAGTGTTCTGGAAAGGTGTGGTAGAAATATATTGGAAAATTTAGTTCTAGGCTATACTACCATATCAGTTGTGGAGCCAAGTTACCAAAGGTTTCCTAGCCTGAAATCTCTTTCCCTACAGCATGTCACTATCTCTGGCATAGAATTGGTCCTTTTGTTGACTATGTGCCCAAAGCTTGAGTCCTTCTCCCTTGTGGACCCTGAGCTCACTGTCCCAGATGGGGCAAATTATCTGGAGTTGAGCAATCCCAGTTTGAAGAGCATTTATGTGGAAGACGTAAGCTTAGACAAATTGGTTTTGGAAGCCGATAACTTGGAAAGTCTGCATTTGAAGGACACTACAATTGAGCTTTTTGAAGTCATCAGTAAAGGGAGCCTCAAACAACTTAAATTTCAAGATGTGGCAATCGCTCATCTTGACATAGGAGAGCTAACTGATGATTTGAAGGTTGTGGATGTCAGCGGCTTTACCATCATGTGGCCGAAATTTAATCAGATGATATCGAGATCTGCTAAATTGAGAAGATTGCGCATTTGGGATGTAATATATGATGGTGAGGATGACGTTATGGACTTGGAGACCATAGCAACCTGCTTTCCTAAATTGAACCATCTATCTTTGTGTTATGATCTCAGGGATGGGTTGCTCCAATGTGGCATAAGAGGATTATCTCTGCTGGAAAATGTGGTGGTTCTGGAATTGGGCTCAACAGTGATTAATGACCTCTTTACTCAATGGATAGCAGCAATTCTTGAAAGATGTCCAAGGCTGAAGCTGCTTATTATTTATGGATCCATTTCTGATGCAAAACTTCGGGATGATTACAAAATGTTAGCGAGATTTACCTCTTCCATTGTGTCTCTGATGAGAAAGTTTAGAGATGTTGAGGTGCAGTTTGATTTTCAATGATATTAGCTTTTCATAACCTAGAAGTCAAATTTGAGTCATTTTGAAGGAAATCATGATAAAAATGTAATTTTTTCCTCTATATTTCTTGACTTCTGTTATGAAGAGGTAATGCCATTGATGAAATGTGAATAAGGTGTTACGATATCTTGGTAACACTCTAGGCAGCTTCTTCCTTGCTAAGTTGCTGAACATGTGAGCTGGATATGTCTGTTGGAGATGCTATGAGGTTCTTCTTGTTACAGTTTTCCTTATGATAGCTTGGTTTATCTTGATGGACTAGGTCGCTTCTTCGTCATAAGGGTTTCAACGGAGGATCTATTTGTCCCGGTAGTTAAACATTATCATGTCTCATTGCCCAACTTAGATACAATGGGTTTTTGGTATTCTACCCTCTACTTGGGCCTTATTACACCTCTATTTCTGACTGCTTGTACTCATTGTCGGATTTCCTCATTGACTTTCTTTCTCCACTCTGTATAAAGGCAGCACGTGGGCATTACAGAACCATATGAAATTCTGCATACTAAGAATTGACTGCCTTTGTGTAATATTTTCTTATTAGGTATTCAGAATATTATAGAGCAAGATGGTGACATGTGCAAAACAACGTCTACAGAATCAAGGTAATGCTACTTGTGTTTCAGCTTAACACTCATTTTACGTTCTTTAGCATGGACTGATGTGAACTACGATGCGTAGTTGGGTTTCCCACTATTAATGTAAATATTGAGCAGCAGTTCGGCATAATTGATTGTTGGAATACTCTCTGTTCCATCCGATTTATATAATTGTATTTCAAATGTCTTGGTTCTCTATATTCCATGTCATCTTTTTAATATTATTTCACTGGTTATCCTGATAGTTCCAGTGCTTGAATGTTTCCATCTCTCCTACTCTTTAATGCAGCAAGGCCTTTAGCCATTAAAACAACAGTAGGCTTAGAGATAAAGCATATGCATACAATTTAGTGCTAGTTATGGCCAGAGAAAGATATCAATGGTGTGCTGAGACACAGCACTTTATAGGCTTTAATGATTGCTATTGGTAAAAGAACATGTCAACTAACTCCAACAACTTTTATACAAGTTTACAATACTAAATGCATCCAAATCTATAAAATAGCATATTGTATGAAGTTCAGATGTATTGGTGATATCTTTCAAAGCCCCTGCTTCAAATCATTAGGGATAATTTTTATGAGCTCTAAAGGATAAGATGGAAGTGGAAAATTTGTCCCTTCTGATTATTAACATCAACGATAGGTTTACTGGAAATAATAAATAGTGGCTAACAAGCATCATCATCATCTTGAAAACAAATAGTTTGTTGTTTCTCTCAGCCATGACAATGACAGTCTTCCTAATTGTTATGAAGAATATCTGAATAGAATTTTGATTAGAAATCTTGGATTAGATAATCTCCTAAGAGTGGATCTAAAATTTACAAACATATGTTTACCTTGGTAATACTTTGCATATGTTGATTAACATGAAGAAGGAAAAAATTTAGTGCCAAGTATTTTCATTCCATTCTGTACATGCCCTGCGTTCTCTTTCCTTTAATGATGTAATCCCAACTATTTATGTTTAGATGTATTTTGAATCTTGAATCGTGACACTATATTGAAGCACAGAAAGAAAATATAGACAATACTTTTGAGTATTATATTATTAGAGAGGTTAAACCTTCTTTAATCAAGTTGATTACCAGTAATGTTTGAGAAGATTATATATTCAGAAAGTTTCCTTAGTGATTTCAAGCTTAAAGAATATGCAATTCCATAGGTTGTCTAGCCTTTTAAGTTTGTCTTCATCTATTCTCGTAAGTTGTATTTCACTGTAAACATATTTATAAGCTATATGCTGGTCATGCCAGTTTTTTAATGGTGACTGTCGTAATCAAAGTGATGACGAGATGGGGATAGGTTTTGTGTGGCAAAGATATTGAAATTTCTTATTCTGAGCTATCTGTGATTAATGAGCATATTTTCTCAATGTATCTTTATTGCTCTGAGTGAATATCAAGGTGGCCTATTAGTTGAGGTTTTGTACTAGAGAATTGACTCCTAGCTGAATGTATTTCTGTCACTATTACTATGTTATCTAGGTTCATGCATGCTGTGATCCAGCATTTTTTGGTAGACCTCTATCCTAAAATTGAAGCATTGAGGGTATAAATGGTTTTTAATACCCGTTCTTTCAAGGTTTTTTATTTTGTATTTCAAGATGGTTAAATAGATGAATTGTTATTGAACACTAGCTAAGTAGTACATGGAGGCCTTTTTGCTGCAAAAGTTGTGGTAACATGCAGGCTATTGCATGTTCTATATGACTAGAAACACAGTAAGAGGGTACTTGTGCCCAAACCGTCACTGGTGACAAAGTATGTAGCTACTTGTTGGTTAGGTTTGAAAAGCTATTTTATCCTATTACAGACGTGCATTGTAAAAATGAGATTGAAGTTATATCGATATGCATGTAGTGTTCAAATTGAACTGGCAGCTCTATGGTAAAAATTCAAATATGTATATCGGCAATTCTTAATTGATCTTGATAAAGTATTTTTTCCTTTGTTCATATGATATGCTAATCTAGATAAATTCGAAGCTCTGAATGGTCCTCATAGCCATAAACTGTTGTTTTGACACCCTTCTTCGATGCAAGAACATGTTAAGAAATGATCATTAAGGACTCGTGAGAGCAGGGAGGAGGGAAATGCTTGATTCTAAATGCTAGCTTGGTTCATTGTTCCCGAAATGTTGACCTTCACAAACATTATTGCCACATCCTGTAAATTAGGCTTATTATAAACAACCCGGCATTTAAATGCTTGAAGAGGGGAGGTCATTCTTACATCGGAATTCCTCGAATTTGTTAGTACTGATGGCTAGCATACTTTCTTGGAAGAGGTTGAGAAAAAGTTAAATGCTTGGCTAACTTGGCTTTCAAATCTATCATGCCATATTGCTACAGTCAAATCAATTCCTCTCCAGCTCCCAACCTAGATCCGGTGATGGTGGATTTGTAGGTTAGAAGAAGGTGATTCACCACGAACAGATTATACAGAATTATATGAATAGAGAATCAGTAGACAGTTTACACCAAATTCATACAGGAAGACAGGCTAAATTGGCATCAATGGAACTGGAATTCTTCATGACCGTTGTTCGAGCTAACCAGATCGTGAAAGATCAACAATGCCTTATCGTATTGAGCAGTATTATCTGCTCATGGTCCAGTTGGGGCAGATCAATGTTGATTTTCTAGCGCATCCAAGACTAGTGTAGTTTTTCAAAATTGATAACTACTTCCAATAATATATTCAATATCCTTTTTGCATTCCAATCATAAAGCAGTTATACATGAAAAACTTCAACAATACAATTATATCAACAGAGCAGTGGAGACCAAATGAACAGTAAACCAGAGACAAGAGACACCAGAAATTAGGCTTTAAGCCAAGAAAAAACCCACGATGGGAAAACCCAACCACTTCTTTCCTTATGAGAGAGAAATTATGTTCATCAATAGTACATCAAAATATTCCAACCAGATTCCAACTATCTGACCTCAAATGTCCAAGTCAAAACCAGTCAATGAAGAGAGAAAAGTCAACGCTGGTCAAAGATTACAGTCTGCACAGGGGCCGAATTTTGGCCTGTGGTAGCCGAACAGGGGGCTGAATTTCAGTCCTGAAGTTGCCTCAAAAAATAGTCAACGAGTTAGTCAAAAGCCTCAGTCAAAGCCTCAATCAAAGCATGTGGTCAGCCTCGGTCAACAAGCCAGAACAAGGATGAAATCTCAATCAAACAAAGTCAAGATATCTCTGCAATCTTTGGCCCACCAAGACAGTCAAAACCTTAGTCGAAATTCAAATAAAAGAGTAAATGCTGGTCAACGCAGATTAGAAAGCTTCCTTGACTCCTTCACACGTGTGATGTCTCTTTGTGATTTCAGATCGAACTTGAGTGTGATGAGATGGTCCAAATGAAGTCCAACGATGCCATATTTATACGAGGCATAAGAGGTGGCTTTTTCACACATGTGGGGCCGACTTGGTCAAAGTAAAAAATATGAGTTTTCTCAATTGCCTGCCAATGAAAATGCTGACCATAGCTACCCAAATTTTCAACACTCCCTGTAAGCTAGGTAGGCACTTTTCATTCTCTCTCAAAATCAATTTGGCTCACAACCTAAGGGACAAGCACAAGTGTCTCTCTCTATCAAGATCAATCTCCCCGACCAATCCATAGGTCTCTTAGAATCCAACTCAAGGGAGAGATCATCAATCTCATCATAAGGAAAGATACATAGCATCCAACACATCCCACAAGCCACAATCCCATGACATCTAAGTCAATATCCCACTCACTGGTGGGACCAAAACAAACACATGCACATGTTATATCTTCTCAACCATATACAAGGTCTCACAACCCACAACCTAAGGAAGGAATCCTAAACTCAATCATACACATAGGGTACATCTCCCCGACTAGAAGGTCTCTTGGCCTACAGCCTAAGGGAGGAATCCCTATCTCAATCCCCGAATGTATAGTCTCCCTGTCCATGACCTAAGGGAGAGAACACAAAATCAATCCATACCTTAGAACCAAGCTCCTCGACCAAACTCACTGCTCTCTTGATCCATTGACCTAGGGCAGTGACAATCTTTCCGACCAATCCGTAGGTCTCCCAGCTGCAACCTAAGGAAGATTGTCCATTACATGATGTTGTATGGTCAATGCTCCCTCTCACTCAGAGAGGGGTTCTCAACAACTCCAAGTTGTTCTTTGAAATAAGCAAACTTCATACGAGACAACGACTTTGTCAACACATCAGTGACTTGTTCATAAGTAGGGACACATTTGAGCTTCACAACTCCCCTCTGGATAATAATCCGAATATAATGATACTTAATCTCAATGTGTTTCAACCTGTCATGGAACGTCGGGTTCTTAGAAAGCTTCTCACAACTTTGATTATCACAATATATAATGACTGATTCCAACACTTTATCAAACAAACCAACAAATAATTTCTGAAGCCACACAACTTCACAACAGGCAGAACATGCAACAATATATTCAACTTCAATCGTGTTGGAGAATGTAACTAGATCCGATCTTCATAATTTCCTGTGTACTTATGACATTGTATATTTTTGTAAAAAGAAGAAAAATAATTATTATTTGCTAGCATGGGTTTCATGCCTAAGTTGATTTGTCACTAGGTCAAGCATGTTCTTCATGCTTCTAGGGTTTGTCAAGTCAAAAGAGCATTTGTCATAAGTTTTGAAGTCAAGTCCCATTTGGACTTTGTTTTTTCCTATTAATGATTTTCTATGACCATAATTATCAGTGATTTATAGTACTTTATCCTTCTAATCAAGAAATGTGTCATGATGCATTAACTAATCCATTTAGATGACATTGTTATAGGATCCTAGAATCATTATATACATAGAAGCTTTATTTTTATTAATACTCAATTTGATCTCCCAATCCTTTACTAACATGCATACATTTTATATCATCCCTTATGCCATTTCTACATGTCTAAAATCATGTTTTTCTATTACTTCTTTTTATTTATTTTTAATGCATAATGAGAAATAAAAGACTCAATTACACTAGCATAAATTAAAATCACAAAACTATTATCATCAATTTTACTCGTAGTCTCCAGAACAGTGGATTGATGTTCAACTTAATAGTTATTCACCATTGCCTATATCTAATGGGCTTTGGCCAAATCCCTTGCTGTACTCTACTGTTGTGGTTGGTTTGATATCCCTGGCATCTAAATATATTCCCTCTTATAGTGTGGACCTCAGCAAGTTGAAAACCCCCTCTTAGGAGCTTGGCTCCCACTAGTTGAATTTAATGTTGGTTCATAACTATATTGGTAAGATCAAGACGACTATGTTGGATGATAATGTGATGTCGCACGGAACTATTGTGTATAATGTGATTGTTGTGTTGTGAATCATCACTGTTTTGTTGGTGACCGATATCGTGGCCTCTAGTTCCCTACTAACCGTCCTTGGTTGTTTAAGATTAATCCTTTCTAATGGTTCTTGCGATTTGTGCTAGTCCCACTAGTTGTTGAAGTCATTGCAGCTCTAGGTACTCCTAATACAATAGACCTTGATGGTCTACGCTAACCCCTACTCATAATATCTTCTACAACAATAATGGCTTGCTACACTACCTCATGCAGGGAGGAAGGCATTGGGATTCTTACTGTATCCCATATGTTGAAGTTCAAACCATCCACAAACTTGTTGACCCTTTACTTTTTTGTGTTCAAATGTGGGTCATATCTAAGTAAATCAGGCCTCATACTCAAGTATGGAATTACCACTTTATCTCATGGCATTCAACTTGTTAAGTTTCCTAATTTTCCTTCCAATAAACTCCTCCAATAAATAACATTCTTTGAACTTGTTTTCAAAAAATTCCCATGTTACTTTTATAATGTCCATGTCCAATTGTGGTAGAAGTGTCTTCCACTAGGGCAGTGCACTTCCCTTTAGTTGAAACACCCCCCATTCTCACTTTCAAATTTAAGGTGTAATCCCTAAAAGTGAAACACCACCCATTCGCACTTCAAATTTAAGGTGTAATCCCTAAAAGTGAAACACATGGCCATATTCTCTAGCCATACATCCATTGCTTGATCATCTGTAAACGACCAAAATTCCATAAATGTTATCTTCATTGATTCCCAATGCATGTTGTTATTGACCAGATTTTGGGACCTTTCAGCGTGACTAGAGGGTCCTCCTTGCTCTTGGTCCAAGTGGTTCATTAAAGATATAAACATATGTCAGAAGGATCTCACTAGGTTTAGTACTTCCTCGGCAAGGATCTTTTCTTATGTTGCAACATGATGCTCTTCATTTCTAGTTGGGGATATGGGTATAAGATGTGGAGGTGGTGCCATGTCATAATGTCTCACAACACTACCCCTTCCTCTTCCTTTACTATCAACTACCTCTTGCAACTCTACGTCTTCCTCTTCCCTTACTATCAACTACCTCTTGCAACCCTACCTCTTCCTCTTTATTTACCATCCATATGACCTGATACAATAAATCACATTCACATTAGATCATTATGTACAAATAAATGTGAAAATGTTATGATGGTTCCAAAGTTCTAGTACACAAACTATGCTCTGATACCACATGTAACAACGTTCAGGTAATGTAGACTCCACTGAATATTTTTTGAACTGAAATAAATACCAAATTTAATATCTCCAAAAACTTGACTATATAATAGCTTAGACTCATCTTTCAACTTAAGTTAGATACAATTACTTTGGTGATGTCAAATTTCTAGCCTAATGGGTTGAGTTAAAGCTAACGCGAAGCACTAAAAATTAACGAGAATCCTTTGAACATTATATATATATATATATATATATTAGTAATTCAATATCATCTTTGTATCTAATTATGAACTCTCAAGGCTGGTTTAATTGATGATTGTATATGAATACCTCATTTGATTTTTCCATTTTCATTGCATAAAAGAGAGTAATTTAATTTAATGTTTACATTATCCTTCACTAGGTTGTTGACGTCAGGGAGATGAAGTACGAGCGGTGAGCTAGGGTTTGTTCTTCTTTCATAGTTTTACATGGTGTCACCACAGGCTAAGAGATCACAATGCTCAGATCAGGTAGGCCAAGGGAACACAATTGATATTTGGGACTTCTAATCATTCTCGGGAGAAATAAAACATATTGGTTTGCAGAGAGATACAGTAAAAGTGGTCCTCTTTATCTTTAAGGATACTCAAGAACTGAACACGACATTGCTCTCCCAATTCTCAGGATCTCAATGCCTCTCCACTCTCTCTTTTGTGGATGTGCTGTTTTTGATTACTTTCCGGATGGTGTTTGTTGGCGAATTAGGAAAACCCATGTAGAGCGTTTGTATCCGCTTTTCTCAGATCATTGGTCCCTTTTACTTCTTCGTTGGTGGTATGAAGGGGGATTGAGCAGCTTTGTGGGGGTTCTCAAGGCTTCAATGTCTTTTTTTTCCAATCTTTTTAGCTCCGTTGCCCTCAAATTGAAGTCGATCTGACTGAAAAAACTCCTTTCCTTCGTCTGTTGGGATTGGTGGGTTGGTTAGAAGGACTAATTCATTCCTAGTGTGCTTTTGGATGGGTTTTCGGGTTGCACATCCAAATCCTCACATTTTTCACTCTTTCGCAAGGGCAATGCAAGCTTGGGATGCCCACGAAGGAAATGCTCAACTGGGTTGGCCCCTGTGGTTGATATGGGGTCTACGGTTTTGAAGCGGCCAGTATGCATGAGGGATTTGTCTTCCCAAGGGAATCCCCATCATTTTTTCCTCTCTGATTTGGAAAAAAGGTAGCTACAGATGGGAAAGGAAACCTTTCAAGTTTTCTTCAAAATCATAATGGGAAGACTTCCGTTTTCTAGATTAGGGCTCACATATGGTGGAAAACAAAGCATTTAGAATAGTCTAGGTATAGCGACAATTTTTCAATGTTTGTTATTCAAATGGGAAATGCTATAGGACTCCCTCTAGAAGGACTATGGCATCATCTGAAACTCCACCATCGTTTTAAATCTAACGCTGCATGGTAGAGCTTAGAGCTTTAGAAACCCTAGTGGATCTATCTCTTTCAAGGATGTAGTGAAAGGTAAGACTCACATCTTGTCATATTAGATCCAAAACAACCCAAGGCCTTATATTGTAGAACAAATGGAACAAGCACCATTCATGGAAAATTTTTCAAAGGTAAATTCTCTTTTTCTTATTCTAAAAACTAGGGTTGTTATATGTAGATTCAATGGTTTCCGACCTAGATTTGACGTGTTACAAAAATGGGTTTTCTCTACATAAACTCCCAACTAGGATATATATTTATGTTCCAATGGTTTTTTCATTTTTCAATTTGATACATAGAAAGATCTGAAGTATGCCCTAAATGATGTGTCATGGTTTTGGGGTAGAGTAGGGCTCTTCATTACTCCATGTTTACCGGATTTTGATGCTACAAATATGGTGGTCTCAATAATGTTGGTATGGGTGAGACTACCCAATCTCCCTCTTCCTTTCTAGCACCATAAGGTCTTAGAGGATATTGGAAACGCTCGAGGAAAATTCAAAAATATGGCCTTGAAAGAATTGAAAAAAAAAATGTATCTTTACTTTTGCTAGAATTTGTGTAGAGATAGACCTTAATGAAGGTCTACCTGACCACATTCAACTGAAACATAAATTTTTTTGTGGACCCAAGTATTATATTACGAGAATAAGCCGTTCAGATGTTGAATATGCTTTCAAATAGGACACTTGCAAAGCACATGCCTTGATCCCCAGGATCTGAAAAGGCTCAAAATTTGAAGTCCTCAAATCTTAGGAAAATTGGCACCAAGTCCTAGAGCTCGGTGAGACCTTTTCAACGGTGTAAATGGCACTTCAAATTGAGTTTGTATGATAAAGTTATGCTCATTTGAAGTTTTGGCCAAATAGGGAAAATTTTGGGCATTGACAATGCCATGCGGCACCCTCAGAAGAGGCCACATGGCACCATCAAGAAGTGCCATGTGGCACCATCTAGGAGGCTCCATGTGACAACCCTCAGACACTTCAATGTGTCATCCTTCAGATAACCATGTGGCCACAAGTTGGTGATTGATGTGGACCAACCCATAGTCCGCCACATGGCCCAATCACTGTGCCCCATATGGCACCCCGTGGTTGGCCAATCAGACTTGGCACATGACATATTTGGTAGAGCTCAAAGTCAGTTTGGCAATGGGGTCAATATATCAAACTTTGGTTAGTTTGCCCCCCCCGTTGCTATTTAAATCGCCCATACAAACGGAGAGGGGCCTGACCACAAAATGAAGAGGAGATATGGAGGGAAAGCTATGGGGTCGAGCCAGATCTCAGCGCGTGGACGCTAGGGGGACCTATGCCTAAGTGGCATATTTTTTTACACAGATTCTAGGGGGGTATTTTGTAGGAATATTCCCAGAATATTCTACTGTTGTGGCATAGAAATTGAGGAGATTCCCAAGGGTGTCCAGAGGTGAATGTACTTGAACCATATGAAGTTTATACTTATTTTTCTTGAAATTTTGCAAGGAGTCCACTGGAGCAGTCAGAATTTGGATTTGAGTAGTAGAATTTTTTGTCATCTCCATATTTGAGGTATTTCCATGTAATTTTTCCAATTCTGTTGAGATAATAAAGAGGCCTCTCCACTTGAATTTTGGCCCAGAGATGTAGCTCACACGTTGTGGGAAAACTCCATTATCAAATCTTGGTGCATTGTCTTAATGTCATCGCTTTATGTGTTTCTTCTTCATATGTGTTGCACTTATGGTTATTTCATGCTCTTTATGCAATTCATTTTAAAGTCATCGAAGTAAATATGCCAAATCATGTTGGTATTAGAGCGATCTCTTTGACGTGAATTGTGAGTGTGGATGCTTACCAAGGCCAAGCTCAAAGAGGGTGAAGGAAAACTTAAGACCTTCAATGTTGAGATTAGACATGCAACTCAAAGAAAGAAAATGGAGAATGATGACGTTCGCACAAAGAATGATAAGGATTTCCACAAAACTTTCTACCAGACATCAGGCAGGCCAGACAATTTGTTTGCAGATTTTTGAGAAGAGATTGACAAAGAAGGAAAATAAGAAAACCAAAGCAGAGGATAATGCTTCAGTGAACTCGGGAATCAGAGGAGACCCTCCTGAGCCTCCATCTCCAGCTCCAAGTTCAAGTTCAAGTTATTCTTCTTCCTCTTCCTCTCATTCTCATCATTCAAAAGGTCATTTGAAAATGCTTCTAAAAACCCATTGCTAAAATTAGATGTAAAATTTGATTTGCCCATGTTTAATGGAGAATCTAATGCATAAAAGTTGAAAAATTGGATTAGACATATCAAAGTTTATTTCCATGTACAACAAATCGAAGAGGATGAGTTGAAGATCCAGCTAGTGTCTCTTTGGCTGGGAGGCACAACCCTTGTATGGTGGGAGAGGAAACTTTATAAAGTAGTAAGCATAATGAACTCCTTTCATCATGGTCTGAATTTCCATATGCATTAAGAGGGAAATCTTACCCATTGGTTATAGGAAAAAAACCATGATGGAGTGGCAACATTTGAGATAAGTTGAAGGTCAAAATGTTCAAAGTTTTACAAAAGATTTTAGGAAGCAAGCATTGGCATTGAATGATGCTTTACACAATTATCTTCATCACTCATTGTTATTGTTTTATCCCACTAGTCTAGATGAAGCATGTTAAATAAATTCATCTTGAAAATAGGGGAAAGCATGTAAGAGAAGAGCAGATGAACAATCCTTCATCCAAGTCCCAGAATAATAAGTTCAAAGGAAAGGAAAGGACAAGAAGAAAGTGACAACAAAGAAAGAGGAAGGAAATCCCTCTTGCAATCATTGCAAGAAAGATGGGCATGCTGATGAGCACAACTAGAAACTACATCGCAAGTTAAAGCCTTAGAAGTATGGTGGAAAAGGGAAGCAGAAGACTACTGCTACAACGTAACAAGATCTAGGTTTTGATTCAAGTGATCAGATGCATATCACAATCGTTAGGGTACAAGGTAAAAATCCCTTTCATGCTAGTTCAAGTTCTGAAAATAAATTTCATGATGATGAAAGAAAAATAAGTGAATTATTTCATATAAGAGTTGTATCCAAGCACACAAAAATAGATACATTGTTTGATCTGGGTTCTCAAGTTAATTTGATATGAAAAACAATTGTTAAGAAGTTGGGTTTAGAAACAAGGCCTCATCCCAAACCTTACCCTCTTGGTTGGGTGTGTGACAATGCAAAACTCAATGTCACCAAGCAGTCTAGGGTCAAATTTTTTATTGCTTCAAAGTTGATAGATGAGGTTGATTTGGATATTTTCCCACCTGACATTTGTGGCATAGTTTTGGGAAAACCATACTTATATGACAAGAATGCATTGTTCTTCAAGCATGAGAATAAATACCAATGGAAAATATTGTCAAATCCCATTCAACTCTTGTTAATGCAAGAAAGATGAAAAGACTCATAAACTCCAGCAAGAAATGTATGCTCATGGTTGTGAGAGCAAGATATGTTGATACATCTGATATTTTCAAAGGTTGTGATCCTTCTCACAGGAAAGAGATGTTTGATATTGTTTCTAACTATGAGGATATTTTTCAGGAATTAGGTGGATAGCCTCCCAAGGGGGGAATTCAACATGAAATCCTTCCACAAATGGTCATGTATAGTGCGAAGAAAGCCTTTCAGTGGGGAGGAAAGCAACAAAAGTATATCGACACCCGAAGGAGAAGATCAACATAGTGCCAATATTAGCCTTTCCAGACCATCAACCCTTACAGTACCTCCAATCACAAACCAGAATGTGACAAGTTCACGATTTTAGATGGATGGGTTTTCTTCAACAATTCCATTTGGTGGAGAACTATTATTTGTAGGGAAATTTACTTTTCCATCTTAGCAAGTTATTTATTCCTACAAGTGAAAGATTTCATGTATTTGAGAAGCTCACACTTCTCTTGTGTCTAGGCATTTTTGGGTAGGAAAGACTCTAGCTCATTTTTAGAGTTTATGTTATTGGCCTCAGATGAAAGAAATTGTAACCAAATATGTAAAGGAGTGTGTGATGTTCTCTACTTGTAAGCCCACTAATAGAAAATTGGGGTTGTATGCACCAGTCATTGTTCCCTCTCATCCTTGAGAGAGTATTTCCATGGATTTTGTAGGGGGGTTCCCTGTGTCAAAAAGGGGTCATGACTACTTGCATGCAGTAGTGGACATGTTTAGAAATATGTGTGCCTTGATGCCATGTAAAAATAAGATTATCGTTGAGCAAACTGCTCACATTTTATTTCAATATGTATGGGTCCATTTGGACTACCCACATCCATTATCTAAGATTGAGATTATCAATTCCTTGGAGAGTTTTGGATAAGCTTGTGGAGAATGATGGACGCTGAGCTGAAGAGGAGTATTTCATTTTATCCAAAGAATGGCGGACATACAGAGTTTGTGAATATAACAATGGTTCATTTTCTCCAAGGGTTCTGCAACAAGCATCCCAAGTTGTGAGATGAACATATACATTATCTCTAGTATGCATACAACCGAGATTTTCACTCTCTTTCCTAAATCTCACCATTTGATACATACCAGTGGGTACCTGCCAAAGTCACCCTGATTTGTTCTTCAGGAAAGATGTGGATTCTAGTGGTCAAAGTGATGAAGACAAAGCTCTCAAGTTCATTCAAAGGATCCAAATGATACATTAGGCAGTGCATGACCATTTGGAGAAGAATTAGGCATAGCATAAATCCCGACATGACAAGTATAGAGCTGACCATCAGTTTCAATTTGGATATCAAGAATGTCTTCACATCAACAAGGACATGTTGAAGGGCGAAGGAAAAAATCTTAAACCGATAAGATATGGTCCATTCACCATCTTAGAAAAGATTGGGAAAAATTATTTCCGACTTGATATACCGACTTATATGCAAATGTATTATGTGGTCAACGTAGAGAACTTGAAACTTGATGAACCTCCATGATCATAGATCTAGATGAGAGTGGTCAAGTTCCATCAATGGATGGATTTTCTCAAGAGTAATTGGACAAGTTGAATGAATACATCATCCTAGATAGAAGGACCAGGAATTCATGACGCGGTGATGTGGAATACCTTCGAGTGGGTTTGAAAGGAGTGCATCTGAGCAAGGCATGATGGATTGAAAAAGAGAAAGCGAGGGAGAAACTCCCTCACTTACCTGTTAATTGATAAGGATTCTGGAGGCCCAAAAGCTTCCAGTGGGGAGGATTGATCTAGGAGGATTCGAAAAGGATCAAAATTTCAAGTCTTCAAATCTCAACAAAATTGACACCAAGTCATAGAGCTTAGCAAGACCTTTCCAACAACATGAATGGTACCTCAAACTAAGTATGTATGATAAAGTTATGCTCGTGTAAAATTTTAGCCAAACAGGAAAAAATTGGGCACTGATAGTGCCATGTGGTACCCTTAGAAAGGAGGCCACATGGCACAATCTAGGAAGTTCCATGTGGCACCCTCCAGACACTCCATGTGTCAGCCTCTAGACACCCATGTGGCACCTAATGGTGGTTGACGTGGACCAACCCGTGATCACCACATGGCCCAATCACCAGGCACCACCTGGAACCCCGTGGTTGAACAATCAAACTTGGTGCATCACAGATTTGCGAAGCTCCAAGTTAGTTTCGTGATAGGGTCAAGTTGGTGGAGTTGATAATTTTGGTAGTAGTTGGGCTAAACTTGGCAGACCCCAACAATGAATAGGTATATACATTGCATGCCAACCAGGGTGGCAAAGCTATTGGACTTTGGTTAGTCCCCCCCATTGTTATTTAAAACACCCATATTGTAGAAAATTCTCTACAAATCTCGCTCTGATACCATGTAGAAAATTTGATGGCAGGTTAACCCAATAATGCAATATAAATCAAAGCAGAATACTATAACCTACTTCTACTATCAATCAGTGGAATCTTAAAGATCGAGTTGAACAATATAACCAGAAGAAGAAGAATCAATCACACAATACGCATGAAAATACTTTGGGGAAAGCCTTTAGCTAAAAACCCCACTATCTGTATTATCATACAAGGTGGAAATACATAGGAATTATATAAAGCCTTAGCTGTCATAGCAAGCCAACTCTTAGTACAATCCTCACAGATGCTCGCAGGGAATCTTGGCTTCTCTGAAGCCTTCTCCTCTGCCCTCCAAGCTCCTATTTCCTTGTGCTATTCCTCTGGGATGATTCACCTTCAACCAAGTGGAACACTGATCTCACACACTGTCAGAACTGCATAATCCTCAAGGAATGTTTCCTTATGCATGCATGAGTTTTCTTTATAAGAAAACACATGCCACTGATAGTACACTATCATTGAATTTAATTTCAACTGGGTCTTTCCCAGAATAGACATGCATAAGTTTTTGATGAGGGAATCTTTAGTTAACTGGAGTACACTAGTCGAGTGCATGCATGCATCAACTGATTGTTAACTCACCATTAGTTCCTCACACAGTCTAGAACTAATTTAACTGGACTTAACTCAATAAGCTGAGTTAACTAATTACAACTCAAATATAACTCAATCTTATGTTCTTAATTGAAGGCTTATCTCCTTAATTTAAGGGATAACTCTTGCATGACCTCAGAAAGACTTCTAACTTGAATTTCTCCAACTAATTAAGTCAAAATAACTTTTTTAATTATTTCCAAGTAGCTGTTAAGACTAAATTCGATTTTAATTCACAATTTAATACAAGGACAAATTAAATTGGAATATTCTTGTTGCCGCATTACAACACATATGAATGGAGAGGAGATACAGACGGTAGGCCATAGGGCCGAACTAGATCTGAACATATGGAGGCCAGGGGACCCATGCGCATGCATGCACATTTTTCGAGACAGATTCTAGGGATGTTCTGTAGGAATATTCCCAATAATATTTTGTTGTTGTGGAAAAAAAATTGAGAAGGAGATTCTCAAGGGTGCCCAAAGGTTAAAGTCCTAATTTTTCTCATTTTTCTCAAAATTTCACAAGGAATCCGCTAGTGCAGTCAGAAATGGGATATGAGCTGTAGAATTTTTGGTCATCTCTAGATTTGAGCTATTGCCATGTAATTTTGTTAATTTTGTTGAGATAATAAAGAAGCCTCTCCACTTGAAGTTGGGCCCAAGGATGTAGCTCACACATTGTGGGTGAACTCCATTATCAAATCTTAGTGCATTGTCTTATTTTCATCTCTTTATGTTTTGCTTCTTCATATGTGTTTCACTTATGGTTATTTCATGTTATTTATGCAATTCATTTTAAATTTATCAAAGTAAAGATCCTGGATCATGCCCATAGGCAAAAAAATAAAAATAAAAAAAATAATAGCCAAGTCCTTAAGCCAAAGTGATGGCAGGTATCCGACCCTCACCTTTCAGAAGAAAAAGAAGATGAAACCATGGAGAACTATCCAAATGCAGATGCACAGGATCAACATGCTAATCAAGCAGAAGGGGTTGATGTGGCTCATTCTAGAATCACAACTCACATTTAAAAGGGTGTTGAATTAGTAAAGATCCAAGCATCAAAGCAGTAGCAAGAGGAAACACATAATGAAAAGGGCATGGGGGATATAAAGAGAACTCATGTATCTGAGATCTCAAACTCGAATAAAGAAGTCCCCTTGCAAACAATTGGAAATGAACTGGAAATGGTACCAGTTGGTCCCAACCTTGGGGGTGTATGAAAGGTTCAGAAAAAGAAAGGAAAAAAGGAGACGTTAAGTGATTTTGATCAAACATAACTTTGACATATTCTATGTAATTTTTATATATTTCCTTTTTTATTACTGAGGATCCGAAAGGCTTATATAATCGAATGATTTTAACATCTACAAAATGTAATTCTGTTCCTTGTTTCAATTTGAATAAAATTACGATTTTTTTCGAGAAAAAAAAACTTATTCTTCACCATTAAACATCAGTGCATCACCAACTTCTTTAACCAATACATATATTTAACTTAACTTATTCAACTTCACATGGTTAATAAATTATTAACCATGTATAATACACTCATGTATGCACACACGCAATACCCAAATAAATGTGGTTGATCAAGTGTGCATTTAAATTTAATAACCGAGTAATCAAAGGATAAATTATGGGTTATACAATTATAGGAAAAAAATTTCTTGATTAACCTTTCTTAGTTTTACACATTACGGTCCTTGTAAAAATTTTCCTTGCACCATTAACTATAGTTAGCTAATTGAGTATTGGAGCAATGGAGGCTAGGTTTTCTATGGGCACTATTTCTTCTCATGTCAATGTCGTTGAGGTTCAGGGCACTAATACTACCTATGAGCTTGCGCTTTGGAGGTGAAAATGGATATATGGATACTATGTGAACAAAGGAAAATTACATTTGTTGTTGATGATTTCAGAGGATTTTTCCCTCATAGAACTTTTTGTGTCATTGTTCTCCATAGGCATTTGTGGGCGTACTATCTATTGTTGCCGCCTCTTTGCACTGGAATTATCTTTGTACTACTCACATTCTCAGTGTACTTTAATGGTTCTCATTATACTTTCTTAGCGGCTGCATTTAATTGAATGGGTGTATATCCCAACAATTTTTTCACTGGCTGTTATGCAACCAGCTCATAAATAAATAGATCAACGACTTAAAAATTATCCTCTTCGAGGGGGAAACCTCCTTTACATTACATAAATGAACAATTATTTGATGATTCAAATGAAAAAAACCTCCTTTCTATATATAGGAGTTGAAGGGATCACAATATAATTAGTGCTGACATAACAATAATAATGTAAGGGCACAACAATAACAATAGTGGGCTTCTATGGGGCACAATAATAACAATATGGGGACTACATGGGCACAACAATGACAATAAGGGAGCTACACTGACAATAAAAGTGAGGGAATACATTAGTATTATAGGGACCTAACATGCCCTTCTCCTTCAAAAAATTATTGTCCTCAACACTTGAGTAGTTCTAGATGCTTCTGTATAAAATTCTCATCCCCCCATGTGAAATCTTTAGCGGGTAAGTTCTTCCACTTGATGAGATATTATGAAATTGATCGAATTTGTAGCTTTCAAGTTCTTGTTTCCATGACTGCTTCAGGTTCCAATAGGATTTTTCCTTCCTCGTCAAGTTCTGGCAATATTGTTTGAACTGGGAGCTTGTCACCTTCTTTAAGCATGAAACATGGAAAATTGGGTGCACTTGGGAAGATGCAGGAAGCTCCAATTTGTATGCCATAGTACCAATCTTTTGTAACACCTTTTACGAACCATAATACTTTGGTGATAATTCATTATCCTTATTAGCTTGCTTGAGGGACATTTGTTTCTATGGTTGTAGCCATAGAAATACCTAGTCGCCTACATCAAAACTTCTTTCGCTGCGATGTTGATCTGCCTATTGTTTCATTCCATTCTGCGCCAAAGTGAGGTTATCCTATAAGATTTGGAGAAATTGATGTTGATGCTCGATGTGATCTTCCACTTTTTGAACCTTAGGATTTTCTCTTAAATACAATGTGATGGACAGTGGATGATATCCATAAAGTGCCATAAATGGGGTCAATTTTGCTGCAGTATGGAAGGAAGTGTTATACCACCATTCAGCCAGAGGTAAACACTTGATCCACTATGTTTGTTTATTAGATACAAAGCAACAAAGTTATCCTTCCAAACATTTGTTCACTATCTCAGTTTTCCTATCAGATTGAGGACGATAAGGTGAGCTATGAGCTAATTGAGTACCTAGACAAGAAAATAATTTCGTGCAAAAAATTCCAATGAAAATGGGATCTCTTTCACTTATAATAATATTTGGGTTTCCATGTATCTTTTGAATTGTTTCCATAAATGCAGTGGCAACTGTACTGGATTTAAATGGATGAGATAATGCACAAAAGTGTGCATACTTAGTAATTCTATCAACTACCACCATGATGACACTTTTTACTTAAGATTTGGGTAAACATGTGATAAAATCCGTTGAAACCTCCTCCCAATGTTGACTTGGAATAGATAAAGGTTGTAACAGACCCAAGGTCTTTATTGTGTAAACTTTATTTTTTTAACAAACCAAACATTCTGCCACAAAATTTTGAATATCAGATTTAAGGCCATCCCAAAAAAATTCCTTCTTAACCCTATGGTAAGTTTTTAAAAACCCTAAGTGCCCTCCTAAGGGAGAGGTGTGCAATTCCAGAAGAATATTTTGTTTGAGTTGGGAATTCTTACAAAGGTATAAGCAATCTTTGTACCATAATGAATAATTTTTCCAACTAAATTTATTAGATGTACTGGGATCTTGTTGCAACTTTTGAATGAGTCCCACACTTCTTCGTCATTCTTCCATTCATCCCTTTCTTTGGTTATCCAAAGTTGTTGGATAATATAAATGGCACAAGTAAATTCTTCCACATCCTCATCCTTTCTTAAGAGTGCATCTGCAACAACATTTTTCTTCCCTTTTTTGTAGTTGGTTTTAAAGTCATAACCCAACATCTTTGTGACCCATTTTTGCTACTCTTATGAAGATAATCTTTGTTCTAAAAAATATTTAGGACTATCATGATCCGTTTTTACCTTGAAGTGTCTTCCCATTAGGTAAGGTCACCATTTCTTAAGTGCATGTAGTATTTCCAACATTTTCTTCTCATAAATAACTTTGTGTAAATACTTTCCTTTGATTGGATGACTTTCAAAAGTAACGGGTCTTCCTTCTTGCATTAAAACAATATTCCATTTCCTAAGGCATCACATTCCACGATAAAGGTTTTTGTGAAGTCTGGTGTAGCTAAGACTGGTGCTTGGCACATTGCCTCTTTAAGATATTCAAAAGCCTTAGTTGCTTCCGGATTCCAAGAAAATGCATTTTCTTCAGTAATGTTGTTAGAGGTGTTGCTATTCTCCCATAATTCTTAACAAACTTGCAATAATACCCTGTCAACCCGATAAATCCTCGTAGATACTTTATGGATGTGGGGATTTTCCATTCCTTAACGGATTTAATTTTGCTAGGGTCTACTTTAACACCTTCATGAGATAATATGACCCAAATATTCCACCTCCTATACTCCAAAGAAACATTTTGAGGTTTTTGCATATAATTGTTTCTCCTCCAATAGTTTGAGCACCTTATCAACATGTTGAACATGATCATTCCAAGAATTTTTGTAGATTATTATATCATCAAAAAATACTAATGCAAATTTTCTAAGGAAGGGTTTGAAAATTTGTATTCATCAAACCTTGAAATGTAGAAGGTGCATTGGTAAGGCCAAAAGGCATGAAAAAAAATTCATAATGACCCTCATGAGTTCTAAATATTGTTTTTGGAATGTCTTCAGTCTTCATTTTGATTTGATGATATCCTGAACAAAGATCCAACTTGGTGAAGTAAATTGCTCCATGTAATTCATCCAATAATTCATCAATGACATGAATGAGAAATTTATCTTTAATAGTGAGCTTGTTGAGCTCCCTATAATCCGAACAGATGCACCATGTCCATTATTCTCGTGCACCAATTTTACTGGAGCAGAGAAAAAACTTTGACTCGGTTGAATTATACTAGCCTCTAACATTTATGAAACCATACATTCAATTTCACTCTTTTAGGCACAGTGATATCTGTAAGGTATGATGTTTGGAGGAGCACTTCCTGGAATCAAATGAATAGCTTGATCATGATCACGAATAGGTGGGAGGCCTGTGGGAGTCTCAAATACCTTGGAATGATTGTCCAAGCCTTTTTGGAGATATGGAGAAATAGATGATTTTGATGTGAGAACCTCTAGTGAAAATAATTGTGCAATTACACCCCATAGTTATTTCTTTAGAAGATTTTTCATGCCATTAGAGCTGGTTATCTTTCTTGGTTTCCCTGCGATACCCCTCAATTCAAATTCCTTTCCTTCCCAAAAAAAATTCAAGAAAAGTTCTTGAACATTAAAAGTTATCGTACCCAAAGATTGTAACCATTGGACTCCTAGTACAACATTAACACCAACCATTGGAATGGAAAGCATTGGACTATTCAATGCATATTCTCCCATGGATAGCTTGATATTATGGCACTTTCCAGAGAAATCTATGGTTCCTCCATTTGAAACCATCATTTGACACTATGGTGTTGGACATAGGAAGTAATTCAATACCTTGGTTATCTTACACTGAATAAAATTATGGTTACTACTTGAATCAATCAACACTATTACCTTTTTCTTCTTGATATGTCCTTCTATATTGAGATTTTGAGGAGTGGTAATTCTTACCAATGCATTTCAAGATATGGTCGGATTCATTTCTTCTTTCTCTGGGGTTGGTTTCTGGTGTATATCCTCTTCTTTTGACGATTTTTGTTCATTTTCTTCCTCCTCTTCACAATCTATGTGAAATAGTTTCTTCTTAGCACACTTATGACCTTTAGTGTATTTTCTATCACAATTGTAACAAAGCCCTTTTTCTTTCTTTCTTCCAATTGTTGTGGTGTCAACCTTGTAGCTTGTGGAAAGCTAGGGGTAGCAACACATCCATCTTTATAGTTGTGAGTGGTAGGCTTCCTTATTGCCATAATTTGCTTTCAATTTTTCTTGTCAAGCCGAATTCCTTCTCCAATGAATTAGGTTCCCAAAGGTGAACCTCATGTTGGATGTTATCCTTTAATGTATCTATGAACATATCAATACTATGCTCCTCTGGAATATCATTTACCCTTATATTCAACTTTTTGAAGTCCTCAATGTGCTCTGCCATTGAACCCTTTTGTTTGAGATTTACCAATTGGCTAAAGAAGGTGTTGCTATTTATATCCTCATAATGTGCTATCATTTCCTCTATAAAAGTTGACCAAGTGAAAAGTGTTTTACGGGAACAAAACCATCGACACAATACAAATTGATTGGGTTCTAAATATAAAGTTGCAATGCGTACCTTTTGTGTGTATTGCACATTATGAAGATCAAAATATTGCTCCATTTGTGGTATCCATGTTACTGGATCCTTGTTATCAAACTTTCTCATATCAATCTTTGGAATATGGTGGGTCTTCAATCCAATGTTAGTCTATCAAATTATGATTAACATTTCTTTTGTTCTCATTATGAGTTTCATCTAATACCTTTTTGCCATTAGGAAGCATTTCTTATAGCAACTTTGTCAAATCTTCCTTCAAACCTTCCATGTCTACTTTTAAACCATTCTTCAAATCTTACATGTTTCCCTTCAGTTTTGCTTCTATACCATCCATATTAACTTTCATGCCATTGTTCAAACCTTCCATGTCTGATTTTAAGCTATTCTTCAGACCATTCCTCTTAGCTTCCATTTCGTTTTAGGTTATTCTTTGTGAGAGTGAAATTTGTTGCACTTGGTCTTGTAATTTTGATATATCATGTTGCATTTCTTTTTCTTCTTCATGCATCATAGTAGAGATTTTGGTTGCTTACTAGGTGTTTTCATTTTCTTGGTTCGGGGCATTTTGAATCAAACAATGATATCTATGCTTCAATATGCCCATTTGAACCACTTCAGACTGATTTTTCAAACAAAAATTATGCAATTAAAAAAAAAAAAACACATGCATTTTTCTTGATTTTAGGAGCTCGATATTGAAATGATTGTAGCTCTATAATTTTGTATCTTCAAGTTCTGATATTTCTTCCTATGGTAGTGCTTTGAGTCCTCTTTCCAACCCCACAAGTCTTATCAATATTAGATTTTTCAAGAAGGAGTTATGCTAAATATCCCATGATGACCTGATTATGAATTGGTTCAGTAAAGCGAAGTTGTACGAGATACCATGTGTCAATGTTTCAACCTTCGGCCTTGAAATTTCTACAAGAAAAACTGCAGTCTATGTAATTTCAACCACTTTTTACAGAATTCAAATCCGATGCCTGAAACAAAAGTTATGATGATTTTCCCTAGGTAACCTATTTGAGACAGAATTCTGGAGCCCGCAAAAACTCTAATTTCCTTAACGCATATCTCTGAAAATATGTTGAACCAAGATCTGAAATGTTTACAAATATTTCTCTGAGATTTATTCTCTACATGGTAAAAATTCCAACTTCTGAAGCCTCATAGAAGAAAAATTATAGCGGAAATTCCAAGATGGCCTATTTGAAGAAGTGAAACCCTAGAGTCCAAAGCTCTGATACCAAATGTTATGCAACTGACTCGCAAATAGATAGATCAATGACTTAAAAATTATCCTCTTCAAGGGGGAAACCTCCTTACCATTACATAAATGAAAAATTCTTGGATGATTCAAATGAAAAAACTTCCTTTCTATATATAACAATATAAGGGGTCACAATATAATTAGAGTTGACATAACAATAATAATGTAAGGGCACAACAATAAAAATAGTGGGCTTGTATGGGGCACAATAATAAAAATACAGGGACTAAACGGGCACAACAATAACAGTAATGGGGCTACAGTGACAATAATAATGAGGGAATACACTAGTATTATAGGGACATAATACTAGCCCCTATGCCTTATTCTTATTTTCCACCATTATGTCAAGTTTTGAGCTTAATAGAGATGGTCTTTGTTCCCCCTCTGGTGGTCTCCTAATGTGGGGTTCATTATTTTTGCCCAAATCTGAGACCCCATTTCCATAGGTTGAGATTAATAGGAAACTTCCACTTCGTATTTTTATTAAAAACTTCTGTGGGAAAATTTTAGTTTTTTGGGTAAAGGAATCTCTATTTGTCTTGTCTCTCAAATGGCTTACTCACTTCCAAAATCTTCAATTTGAAGGGAATGTTTTGCAAGAAACCTTACAGCTAAAAGATTATAGTATTGTAAGAAATTCAAATATCATACTGAACTCAAGGCTACATGGGGGTGCAAATGGAGCAAGAAATGCAAATGGTTCCTTTGTCTCTTTAAAAGAAGCAGTGTAGGGAAAATCCTCTACCCCAACAAATCAAAATCAAGCTATTCCAAGCCTTTATATTGTAGAGAAATTAGAGAAAGTTCCATCTATGGAGGTAAATCTCCTTTAGGTCTCCTCTCTTTCCTGTGTTCTTCAAACTAACAATGTAAACTTTGAAACGAGAACTATAAACTCAAAACGGGAACTCTGGCCAAAAAACACCAAAAAAACATCAAAAACAGTGCTAAAAACGAAAAGTGTGTACACGGGAACAATGGTTTTTTTTAGGGACAATTTTGAACATGTTTTAGAAATGGCAGTGAAAACAAAATTTTCGTGCAAAATATAGCTTAAAAACGAAAAAGTGATTATACTGGAACAATGATTTTTTTTTTAGGGTCAATCTTCAAAATTAAAAAAAAATGCTAGTCAAATGATCCAACAACATAAAAATGACTCATAACTTCTCATTAAACACCATATGGAAATCAAAATTTTTATTTCAAGATACGATGCATACATCAGTTAGATAAACTGTCTTAAACAATTATTCAAAATCACTCATATTTTCTTGCACACCATCAGAATTCACATCTTCAGATGAGTGACTAGATGTTGACGAAGATGTTCCATATTCTTCTCTTTCATCAACTAGTGCCCCATCTGAGTCCACATGCATGCCCATCATTTCAGGTTTCAAAATTCTTCTTGATCTATAACTAGTTTCAGCAAACTCCCATCTCAACACTATTCCCTCTGGTAACAACCTTTTCAGAATCTCTATTGCCTTGAAGCAAAGAGTGCCTCTCTTTGTTAAATTGAAGTCATAAACAAGTATGTCAACATCCTCCAATTTCAGCATGTCTGTGCGGTGACGATTTATATTTGTACCCTTTCTTTTACTCTTTCCACCATTTTTTTTGTCAACTACCATCTCTGGCTAATACACACCATTGTATGGGTGTGTATTTGTGGCATCCCATGTACTTCAACACTTGTAACATCCTTGTTTTTTGTAAAGACCTTTATAACTTTAGCAACCCAGAAGGGACAGCCATTGGGATCTCCATCTGCTAGCACTGCGATAATGCAACCCTCCTTAATATCATGTACTGAACCCCTGTAAAGGTCTTCCATGGCTTCACGTTGTGCACGAGATCTTCTAGAACCAATACACATCTCTCTTTCCTGTGCCTGTGAAGAATTAATAATACCTTGAGATTGTTGTTGTTCAATAATGTTTATTTCCTCATGTGCATTCGACACATTTTGTGGCCAAACAAATGGATTTTTCAAAGGTATATCTTCATTTGTTCTTGTTGAAATGATATCACTTTGATTATTGAAAATGACCCCCACCAAACTGAATCAGTAATGTCAAAGTACTCATATGTATATCTAATACATTTTTTAATTTCTTCTAGGCAATCAGAATAATTTATATTTCTATTTTGTTTGCATGCATTATGAACTTCTCCAACTGATTGTAATAACAATATTTTTGATGCAAATATTGGATGATCTGGAATGAACTTCAAAAATTGCAAACTTGATGACGGTGCCCATTCTGTAGTGGTTGAATACTTCTTCCTCGATATTAGTGTTTTCCCATCAATTTTTTTGATACGAAATTGATGTTGGAAGCTAATGTCATTAAGTTGTTCAATGCATTTCCCCTCACCATATGATCCCATAACAAGCCTTCGCATGTCAACAGTTTCTTCGAACACATCAAAAGTAGGCTCTGGCATGTATGATTTCTTAATACATTCAATTAATGATGGCAAGCTCCCAGCTTCCTTCCTCCTCAATGTGACTGAAAAATGACTAAACATCTGATCAATATGGTCATGAGTGTGCCCAACAAGAAGGAACCAACCTTTACCTTCTAAAAAATTTTCAATTCAACAAGCATGTTTAGATATCCAAAAAGAACCTGATTTTTGTTTTCACGACAAGTGTTGTTCAATTGTAGATACAAAACTTTAGGAAGAATACCAAACCAATGAGAAAGCACATCATGAATTATGGTTATGGTCAGATTTGTATCATTATGAATATTTGGAGCTGTGAAGTACACCTTTGGCAACATTTTCCCACTGAAGACCATACAACCGACCAAGTGATACTGAATAAAATTTTCCTCCTGTAAATTTTTGGGTGTGCGAACAAAATGTGGTAAAAATGTTTTCTTCTGGTCCATACCATCAATTATCAAACACAAATATTTATTCGGATTATCATAACACTCCTTTCGATGCTTGTACAACTTTTTCCTTTCACTTGTTTGTTGTTCGCGATGCTCCTGAAGTTCTTTGACAATTGAATCTACACAACATAAAAGAAAGCCATTAATAAATATGTTTTCATACTTGATGAATATACAATTTAAAAAGTTAAAGTTATGAATGCCTACCTCTTTCTGATCCTTCACATTTGTCCCTTTTTGATTTAAGAGAAGCACATGTACGACAAATCCCCATCCTTGTCTTCTTAGGAATACGTACATTGTTGAATTCTTTCTTCCATACCTTCACAAAATATTGATATGTAATAAACCGGCCATGTCCCTCAGCACCTTCTGCATATT